>JAXGGA010004039.1:0-93584 GCA_038373865.1 Uloborus plumipes | reverse complement strand
TCCAATGTGACTTGCTATTGAAAGGGAAAATTAAATATGAACTACTGTTTAAGTCTTTGGCTATGTATTTCTTCAATGAATTACCTCTTAAAATGGCTTGAGAGTATAAAGAAATTACGGGCACATACCTATTTGAGTCGTAAGTAATTATATAAAGAAATGCATCAATTATGGTGTCATAGAGCCATCCTTTGTGAAAAACTGGGGAGACAGATTTCAAAATTCTTCCTTCTTCATCGGTAAGAAAGGGATCTAGTGATTTAAGCATATAAGTTTTTATCTCAATATTATTTACAGGGTATCTGCTCAACCTAGACTTTTCAAATCCATGACTTTCCATGACTTTTGAGAACAATTTTCCATGACTTACGATTTCAACTATTTCATTTGACACTGACATCAAATTAGAGCATAAATATCAATGTAGAGTGTAAGACAGTGTAACTTTGCTTTTATAAAATATTCTTTTTCTCGACTATGCAAATAAATCCAACCAAAGCTAAAGAAAGTATTTAACTAAATATATCTGAAACATGTGCAACAATTCATTGATACAAAAAAAAAAAAAAAAAAAGTTGTACAATGATTTAGCAACATTTAAAAGCCAAAACAACTTATTATCCCACAATAAGAGGTATGAAAGTGTGAAATACAAATTATATAAACGCGTCACATGCTCTATTGTCTCGATATATTGTCAGTCAGGTGACTAAGTCTGCGTACATGCGCAATTACGAAAAATTCGCAGCTCAGAGGTTTCAACGTTGAGTATTCATCTGATTGGTCAACACAATGCAACTTGTTGGAAACTATTATTGACTAATCAGATTTCACGCAATAACGAAGAAGAGTGACAATGGAAGTATTTTCATTTTTCCGAGATCGGGAGAAATAACAATCACATACCTGCCAACATCTCTACTTAGAAAATCTTACAATTTTGTACTAAGACAATAACCTATTTCTTAATAAAAAACAGACATTAAATAAGCTATCATAATTGTATCACTATCACTTTCAGTAGTTTTCTTTCATTTTAATTAACATTTAAATTTTTCTTCAGATTTTCAACTGAATAAAAGAATTTCAATTACGCAATTGATGTTAAATATGTGTTAAATATCAGCATGCTGGTAAGAAGAAAAAAAAAAACATGAATAAAAAAGTATATTGAATAAAATAAAAGGGACTTCGGTAGCCATGTTAAAATAACTTCCAATTGTCAAAATATTAAAATACTTTCACAATGGAAAACGACTGAAATCTTGAAGCATGAAGCAATTTTTCGTTGACTATAGATAGATTAGTTTTTTTCAAATAAATTTATTAATTATTTAAAATAAAATGCAATAAGTTCATTGAAGATAGCAATATGTCAAAATAACTTCACCATCAACAATATTAAAACACTGACAAGATATTAAAGGATTGAAACGTCAAACAAAAGAAGCAATTTTACCAGAATCTAGGGTAAAACATGGAGGCATAAACATATAAAATGGGAAGGAAAAAATTTATAAATTCTTAAAATAGATAATTAAATGTGATAACCTAATCAAGCATGTGTTAATGTAACCAAAAATTTTCACAAATATTAAAACATTTGCACGATGCAAAAAGATTGCAGTTTCCACCCCGCGGACAAGTTTTCCGCGAAGTACGCGTTCAGTACTGAAATATGATGAAGTTTACACTCTCCCTCGCGTATTTACACATGTAACGATGAATCTTAAAGAAGCCTAGTAGTTCAAATTTAATTATATGAAAAAAAAAGACTTAGAATTGATGAAAAATCTGTAAAAAAACGTAAAATTTTACACCTTTCCCGTACGATTGTACGTACATTGTACGCAAAAAAACGTACGTTGTACGGCCAAAACGTACAAGTTGGCAGGTATGCAATCGGTCCTGAGCGCTAAAATCCATGATAAATAGTCAGTTTCCATGACTTTTGGACATTTTTTGCTGGAATCCATGACTTTCCATGACCAATTTGGATCATGTTTGAAATCCATGACTTTCCCTGACTTTCCATGACTTTCCAAGTGCGCGGACACCCTGAAAGTAACTAAAATCCCTTTCAGAGGCTGTTAGCTCATTTATGAAACAGGTGTGAAGCCTTTTTTGAAACAGAACACATTGCCTTGACTTGTTTATATATGTGTGGTTTGAGATTCTGCAGTTGCATATGGCTTTGATGCTTGGGGTTCTCCCATTTCCCACCCATGAAACTGGTAAAAACAGAAGAGTACTGCCTTAACCAGTCATTAAGTCAACTGTTGCTGGAGTAACACATATGATTGAGTTTTGAATTCATGTTCTGATTTTGATTTCCTATTAGTGTATGCTTTAGTTGTTATTGTGTATGTGAATATTTTTTGTTCTAATATTGTTATTTAAAAAATGGAGAAGTTACTCAGAGTCATTTGTTTAGTTTTGTCAAGAAAAAGGACACAAAGAGTATTACTAATCTCTCTGAAACTGAGTTAACTCTATTGAAATTAAGAATCGATACAAGCAACGAGTTAAAAACTATTTGTCTTCATCATCAATGTGTATATTTGCAAAAGTATGAATTTTTACAAAAGTATTGTTGTGATCCTTTTCGAATACAATTATAACAATCCAAGCAATGAAAAAATTATTTCCTCACTTTGCATAATATCAGATGATCTAAAACATGATGTAGCTATGGTCCATAAAATTCAAGAAATAGTAACAATATTTATTAAAGCGAAATATCCCCAAATCACAAATGTTCACTACTTCAGTGATGGATGTGCTGGGCAGTATAAAAATAAGTTTAATTTCATGAATTTGTGCATGCACGAAAAAGATTTCCAACTTCAAGCTCAGTGGTCATTCCACGCAACTAGTCATGGAAAAACAGAATGTGACGGAATAGGGGGTACTGTTAAATGTGGAGCGAGAAAACATAGTTATCAACGAGAGCTAGGTAAAGAAATATTGACAACAAATGAGCTTTTTGAGTTTTGCAAATCTAGCTTTAAAAGCATTCACTTCCAATTGATTTCTAAACAGGAAGTTGATTTAACTCGCCAGACTTTAGAGAATCGATTTAAATTAGTTGAAACTCTTCCTGGAACAAGAATGTTCCACAATTTTCAACCAATAGATGATTTAGGAACCATTGAAGCCAGAAGAATAAGTACTGATGAAAAACCAGCTCTCACTTTCAATTTGTACAACAAACAGCAAATTTCAATTGTGAAAATAGAAGAATTATTTTCTGGATGCTTCATTGCAAGTATGTATGACAATTTGTGGTATTTTGGCATGGTGAATGAGGTAAATGAAGCAGAAAAAGATGTCACTGTAAGTTTTATGCATCCTCATGGACCTTCACCATCTTTTTTCTGGTCCGAGAGGGAGGATATTTGTGCAATCCCTATCCCTCATGTCCTAGCAGTTGTGGAGCCCCCTAAAACAACAACTGGAAGAACTTACCACTTTTCTCGAGACTGCATGAAAAATATAAATTCAGTTTTTCAAAATACTTCTTCTCCTGTCTACAACTAAACTGTTTCTAACATTATGTATATTCCTTTTGGTAAGTTTTTAACGTTTACTATTTTCCTTACAAAGAACGTTATCGTGGGATGTTCATAATTGCATCTAATTTTGTAATTTAAAATTTTTGTTGTAATTTTTACTATTTATATCATGTGTATTCAAGATAAGGGTGTGTTCTGGACTATACTGCATAATATTAGTCAGATTTTTACCCTTCAAGAGCAAGGCTGGTGCTAAAGGTTTTTTTTTTTTTTTTTTTCATATTACTATCTTAAAAAAAATGTTTTTTACCCTAAATTTAAATGAAGGAGTGTAAAAACCATCAAAGTTTTTTTTTTGTGTGATAAAATGCATCTTTTAGATCAGAAATATAAAAACAATGGGGGGATTATTTACTACCCTCTTGGAGATATCTCATTTTAAGTAAAGCTCTATACTTAGTTAAAATAACACACTAAATTGTACTTCAGGAATTTTTCATAATTTTTTATAGATACTTACTCAGAAAATTATATTTTTTCTGTAACTCTTGCATAATCAGGTACATTGAAAAAAAAAAATCATCAATATTGGTTGGTAAATATGGAAGTTATGATTTATTTTCTGCATAAACGCGAATTGGTTTTCCTGCGCGCCATCGGCAAAAATCGTGAAATTTCAAAAACTTTGACTCCATAAAATCTAAACCATTTGAGATAGAGCAAAAAAATTTTGCACTCTTTCTCAACTCTATAAAAGGAACAATTATGCCAAGTTTCAGCAAAATCCGAGACTATGGGTGTCAAAATCTCATTTTTTGGGTTGATTTGACGTGGAATGACCCAAGTGTAAAACTTTTAGCAAGGAAAAATTTCTAAATTTTATCTTTTAAAAATGACTATAAATGATTTTTGGTGACTTTCGAGTTAAGAAATTTTTTGAAATACAAGTCTTAAAATGCACTACAAAAGGTTGTCGAAAGAGAATTTTTCCGGGAGAGGTGAGCCGGTCTGAAATATTCCAAGGGGAGCCCGAGCTCCCCAGCTATCCCGGTTCCTACGCCCCTGCTAACGCAGGGTAATACTGAAAGATTCAATTCACAAATAATTATTTAAAAAGTGTTTTGGCAATTAGGAAGCCATCTAAACCTGTCTGGTATCTCTAAATGTTTCCAGAGTTTCTCCCAGCTTCGAAGTGCTCAATCAGAGAATGACAATATAATAACAACAAATAAATAAAATTAATTCAAATGCAAAGTCTAACACTTATTGAAAAAAGACATTTCTAAACTAACAGACGTTGTTGGTGAATCATGAACTATTGCTGGATTTTAAGTTATAATTATGAAATTAGAAATTGATTTACAACTTACTTTGCTTCTTGCTATGAGTAGTAAGCCCAAAGTATGCAAGAAATTTTGTTTTCTGTAAAAGAAGAGAAAGACTTGATATTAATTCAAAATAAAAGCAACAATGTTTAAAAATGGTAATCCCCCAAAATGAACTCTTTACAAAACTCTCGATCACAGAAATGAAACCCTTTGAAGGAAAGTATGAAATTAGGCCTTTCTCGTGGTAAAAAGGATAGCTCATTACATTTCATTTTCTTTTATTTTGAACTTTTTTTGCAAAAATCAAGAAAAAAGTTTTTTCTAAAAGAAAGAGTTTGATTTATACTTTGGTTTCCCATTTTTCCTTGATTTCCCTGCCAAAAGAAAACTTACACACCAGATAGACTTATGCACGAACTTAATTGTCGGTTTGGCATAGCAACTGCATTTTCAAAAACAATCTGGAGCTATTTTTTACTATCAATACTATTTTTCTTCTCACAGCTTTGATTAGAGTGGGAAAATGAAAGTTTCAAAAGTCAATTTGCCAAAGACTACTAACATGTATGCAACACAGAAAAAAGATTTTTTGAAAACTAAACAACTTTTTCTTTACTTCAGAAAAGTTGTGTGGTTTCAAGAGAATTACATTATAAAGAAAGATGGTCTATAGGTATTCTATAGTATTAAATAATCAAATTACAGTTTAAAAAAATTAAAAAAGTTGCTGTTAGAGTGAATCAAACTATATTTGATGATACTCTAACTGATTTAACTCTGACTTTCAAAATTATTGAATATCCGCTAAATTTACATGAACTTATAACACATCAACATATAATGTAGTCAAGCCTTTAGTATTAATAATAGTATTAAAAATATTACTTTTATATTTGCAAAGAACATGAATTTTGACTTTTATTCAGAGTTACGTACAAACACAACTGAAACTTATAATACATCAACATGTAATAGTTTAGCCTTTAGTATTAATAATGGTATTAAATATATTACTTTAAGAACGTGGATTTCATTTTTTATTCAGAGTTACATACAAATAAACAAACAGCAAACCAACATGTGAAGAAAATAAAAGCGTATCAATAAATTTAAAAAATATAAATTTTTCTAGTGTGAGACACACAAAATAATAAATACCTGGTACAAACAATTACATTAATACTTGCGGATGGTATCACACAATCTATACTAATGATAACTAAACAAAAATACATTTTTAAAATGTGGAAGAATAATGCAAGAACTTACAACAGAAGGGATTTGAGAAATTTTAAAAGGAATCACTTTCCATAACACCCTAACTCCTTTTGTGAACAAAAAATAGTTTGTATTTTAAACAAAAACCAACATCTTATTTCTATTTCTCAATTAGAAAAAAAATCTAAAATATTTGTAAAGAACCCGAGTTTTATCTTTTATTCAAAGTTACATACGTACATACAAACAAACAAACAAACAAACCCACACGTGAAAGTAAGTTAAAAAGCATCAAACCTTTGGATCCATTGGAATCTTCACGGGCGGGCCTTTGGTGATGGTCAACAAGCTCTTATACCGCAAGGCGTCTTCCTCGTCCGAATCGGGCTCAGACTCCTCGCTTTCGACGAAATCAGGCGCCTGCCTCCTCTTTCTCATTCGGACCTCCCTCAAGTCCAGAGTGCTGACCACTTTCGGACCCACCTCTTCGATCACAGAGTTGTTCTCGCTTCGATAGGTCGGTGGCACCACATGGTTCTGGAGCAAAGCCCTTGTCAAAGACGCTTCCCTCGGTTTGTAAATCGGCGCAAACTTGCCGGCCTCGCCATGAGACGCGGTGTGGTGGTCACTTTTGGCGAAATGGATTTTACTGCTACCCGACTCCACGTTCTCGTATTTCTCACCGTTCGACGACTTTGGTCTGTATCACATAATTCTCGTGGGAAGGCAAGTTGCTCTTGGGTTCCGGTTTGGACGATTTACTTTGAGTTTCCGTCGAGCTCCGTTCGGAGCTGGGGGGAAGTTGAAGTAGTCGTAGCTGTTGTTGGAAGGGAACTTCTCGCGGGCGAATATCCCGTTGATTTGGGAGTTGATCACAGATGCCATGCTCAGGGTACGCGTTTCGACCACATCGGGTTTTTGATAGTCTTGTTCGACGTAGTATGGGAAAATTTTTGATGAAGGCACGATGGCTGGCTTGTTGTCCGAGCTTTCTGTAATGGCAGGTGGCTTTTGATGGCTCTCCTGAAATTCAAAAAAGGTTGCATTAGTAAATATGTGAAACATTTATCAAATGTACAGTATGATTAAAGCCCCATATGTAACTGCTGTAAAACCAAAAAAATGCTGAGTAAGTTTTTTGAGGAGTTTTGCGAATCTGAAGATTAAAAATCGCAGAATTCTGCTAATAAGTGGAAAATGCTTTTTTTTTTCAATTAAAGTTTCAACTTTAGAGGGGAAAAAAACATGTTTTAAAAGAATATTACATTTTTATCACATTATTTGTTATAACTAGTTTATTTTTATTACTACTCACTGTTTAAATGATTTACAAGCTATTTTTCCGACACACAAAACTTAAAAAACCAATAAATTATAGTTTTTTTTTTTTCTTTTTGCGCAAGATGCAGAAAGATTGTGAACTGAAAGCAATGCATGCATGCATTTTTCGTTTACGGGTGGAAAAGCAGGCTTACGTTATTTTACAGCATTTCTGAAAATGAGCAGAGATTTCTAAATATCTGCTTCTGGTTTTCTATAGTACTAATAATTTTCTAAGCAGTGTGCAACATAAAGCTTGTTGAGAAAAAGTATAAAGTAAAAGTATTTTTCTGTAAGCATCAGTTTTTCCTTGAATTCCTTTACTTTCACAAAACTATAAAATCCAAATATCCACAACCAAAATGACTATCTTTATGCTTTACACAATACTTCTACTATCACCCGTCTTCAGTTAAAACAGCAAAACTGGCAACCCCCCCAAAAAAAACTCACCGAATTCAAATGATACTGTATCTTATACGGAGCTCCATCGCTTTCTTTCCTATACACGTGGTGGTTCTTATTCCTATGATGTAGCTGTCCATTCACAATACTGTTGTTGTGATGCCTGCCATGATGCCTGGAGTTGTATTCCTCTTTCGCCTTCATTTCGTTCTCTGCGCTGTTCATGTTGGTAGCCAGATTCAAAGGAACCGAAGACGTGGGGGGAGAAGGTCTTCGGATGTAATCGCGCGGCGTGCCGTGGGTAATGGATCCCATGTGCCCTGCAGTTCAAAATATCAGACAACATAGAATAAAAATATGTGCCAAAAAGTACAATTTTTTGAAGAAAAAAAGAGTAAACACAGCAACACTTTTTAAAAAAAAATTTCAAGAAAAAAAAATGTGGATAAAAAAAGCAGCAACACTTTTTAAATATGAAAATTTTCTATTACTTTGAAATAATGTATTAATTGAATGACAAAAGTAACATTTCTCTGAGAAAATACAAGGAATTTCAAAAAAATTATTGAGTATTATGGTAAAGTACCATTTTTTAAGGTACTGTGAGAAAAACATAGAAATTATTAAGAGAGATATCAATTTATTGGAAAGGGTACAAAGGAGGGCTACAAGGTTAGTGAATGGAATTTCTAATTTAGACTATGATTCCAGACTTAGAATGCTTAACATGTATAGTCTTGAGCAAAGGAGAATCAGAAGGGACATGATTCAGTTGTTTAAATTTATCAAAATGAATGATGTTATGGGGTTAGATTTTTGCACGGAAAGCAGGACAAGGGGTCATTGTTATAAGCTGTTTAAATCTCAGGCTAACCTGGAAATTCGGAAAAATGACTATTTTAGCAGAGTAGTGGGAACTTGGAACAGTTTACCGGAAGAGGCGGTAAGGAGCAAGGGAGTAGATAGCTTTAAGAGGGCCACTGATCTTCATTGGGGTCTATAGTTTGACTAGGACCAGCCCTGTTGGGCCCAGAGCCTGTTGCTGGTCGTTGCTTTTGTATTTGTATTGGTATTTGTAAATGAAAAAATGTGTAATAGATATATGTTAATATGTATTGGGCTCTATCGCTGGATCAGTTTAAAAAACGTATAAGTGATAAAAAGTATGAAAGACAAAAATATAAACGGTGCTTCACTATACAGTCGACGCTCGATATAACGACCTTCTCCGTCCTGCAGAAAATGGTCTTTATAACGAGTGGTCGCTGTAAGAGGTAGAACATAGAGTATATTGGGATACAGTTGGGTGTTTTCTCACCGGTCGTTATATTGGGATGGTCTTTATAATGTGTGGTCGTTATAACGAGCGTCGACTGTATTCCCTAGCAAAGAGAGGACTAAATTCTTTTTCCAAAGAGCTGTTTTTTGAACTTATTTTTGTTTTCACTATGTCACTAGAGCAATAGCAGTCACAGGTTTTTTTTTTTAGCTACATTGCTTACAGTGTGGGTATCATATACAAAGATTTTTTCCTTGTGTGACAGCTGCATTGGCACAGAGAATACAGCCAAAATCTTAAGATAAGACTAATAAATAGCAAGCTTACACTAAGCATATAAGGAGCTTTTAAGTGCCTTCCTAATTCAAAAGAAAAAAAAATGGAATAATTAAAAAATATTAAATTAATATTATTAAAAAAATCCATCTTAAAACGAAGAAAAAGGAAAAGCATTAAACTAACTGGAATCACAAAAGTATCTATATGACATAGCACTTGACACAATATCAGTCAGTAGCAACCAACGTAAAATATTTACATCAAAATAACATATTTATAAATTTTGCAAAATAGAACTCCAATAAATAATACCAAAAGATTGACAGGAACATAAAAGCAATTTCTGAACTTTGATTCAAAATTTAAAAAATAATTAAACCTTTTTTTGCATTACAAATATTAAAAAAAAAAAAAAAAAACTGAGAAAAAGTTGGCACTTTTCTAACCTCAGTATTGGTGCATCAGAGAAAATTTCTTTTAGCACTTATATATGTCAGGGGTGATTGTGAGTTCATGAAAAAATACCTGAAAACTTTAAAGAGAAAATGTGCGTGTGTGTTGGGGGAGGGGGGGGGGGTTGCGAGGTTTTTTTTTTTTAACCAACGGCACTGTTACTTAAGCACGCCTAATTTTATAATTATACATATTTAATAATAAATTGCCATTCATAAACAAACAAGACACATTTCATTTTTTCGAAAAGTTTCAAATAGTTTTTAGTCAAAATATTGTGCATGCATTTAATTAAATTATACACGAGTAATAAAGTTACTTTTGAGCTGGTGTTGTACAAATTATCTCCAAAAAATATTTTAAAGATAAAGTAAAGGTCTAACAGAATTACTGTTGGTTGTGCGAAAATATTAATGTAACATAGTTAATGAAAGTTGCATTTGTTACTGAAAATTTGGAAAAGAATTTATCTAGATGTAGTACCTATAAATCTCCTAATCAATACAATATGACCAGAGTCAAAGATTTCATACTTATTAACACTGAAGTGAAATACTATTTAAAGATGTTATGTAAACTTAAATTGTTGTAACAAAAATAAAATTCAGCCAGAGATTAAGCATTTAAGTTCCTGACATTTTACACTAAAAGAGCATGGCACTTTTGTTTAAAACTCTTGTTTTAATGATTTAATTAAAATAAAAAGAAATGTAATTTGCTTGCCTTTCAACAAGGAATAGCAGGCATCGAAAATGCGAAATGATGACTATTATAAATAATTATCGGTATAATCAGCGAAAATTCGAGAAAGGGGAAAAAAAAGGATTAAAAATATCTTATTTCCGGTATTTTCGAGCATGCAAATACCAAAATCGATCATGAAAATACCGGAAATCCGGTAAAATACCGGAGCACAATCACCCCTGATATGTGTTTCAAGCAAATACAAATACAAATGCGACGACCAGCAGCAGACTCTGGGCCCAACTGGGCAGGTCCTAGTCAAATTAAAGACCCCAATGAAGATCAATGGCCCTCTTAAAGCTATCTACTCCATTGCTACATACCGCCTCCTCCAGTAAGCTGTTCCAAGTACCCACTACCCTGCTAAAGTAGTAATTTTTTCGAATTTCCAGATTAGCCCGAGATTTGAACAGCTTAAAACAATGACCCCTTGTCCTGCTTTCCGTGAAAAAACTTAACCCTATAACATCTTTCATTTTGATAAATGGAATGGATGAAGGAAATGCCTTGATTTCCTTCTTTGTACCCTTTCTAATCAAGGCATTGGCGTCGGGAATGCCTTGATTAGAAAGGGTACAAAGAAGGGCTACACCCTTTCTAATCCATTAATATCTTTCTTCAGATAAGGAGACCAAAACTGAACAGCATACTCCAAATGAGGTCTTGCCAAACTTCTATATAGAGGCAGAAGAACCTTCTTAGACTTGTTTGAAATAGATCTATTTATAAACCCAAGCATCCTATTGGCTTTGTTACTAGCTACCGTAAATCAGGGTTACTTGGACCCAGAAGAGGGCTACTTGAGCCCACAGTAAAATGATAAAATCTGGGTTTGTTACTAGCGTTAGAGACTGCAGAGGGCTTCTACCTATTGGAGAAACGAGGAACTACGTGCAAGTCTTCAACTAGTAGGTACCAAACCTAGATTTTATCATTTTATTGTAGTGGGCTCAAGTAACCCCCTAGGGTCCAAGTAACCCTGATTTACGGTATGCTGCACTATTGGCTAAACTTGACGTCCTGATTTATTGAGACACCTAGATCCATAACGTTCTCTGCCTTACTAATGACTGAACCCTGTGAATAATAGCTTGTATGCTTATTTGCATGACCTAAATGCAGCACTTAACATTTCCCAACATTAACTGCCATGCCCCACTTGTCTGCCCATTTAGTAATATGATCCAAATCCTGTTGCAGCTGATTAATTTGTAAGAAGTAATACAAAAACAATTTTTTTTTAATGTTGCTCCTAAGTCTGATTTCTAATGTCCTTGTTCCTAAGTTTAAGGAGAATAATTTTGTAATAGTGTGCACACAAACCAATTAAATTTTGCAGCCACTAGTCCTGAAAAACAGTGGTTCATTTTTTTTAATCTTTTGCGATAAATGTCTGACAGATGATGAATATTGATGTAAGAAAAACAGATCAAAGAGTATTAATATATAATGAATTCACAAACTATTTCCTACGAATATTTTACCCATTAAAGAATCATCAACCTGGACACATGCTTTCATTGTATAATTCTACATCATTAAAGAACATTGATCATTGAATGTTAGGGAAAACAACAAGTTATTAATGTATTTGGTTTTATGAAGAAGTAAAAAGGCACAGCAGATGATCTTTCGTTCATCACTTTGTACTTTTTCTTCAAGTACAAGTATCCATAATGTGTCTGACAAATTTTTTAAATGCTTTCAAAGCAAAAATATTAACCCACTAATGCCTGACATTTTTTTTTTCCAAAGATATTTTGTATACTGGTTACAAACGGTGTTTAATGGACAGGAAAAATAATTTCAAAAATTCAATGTAAAAAATAATGTTTTTATTAAGAAAAGAAAAATCCTCCCTAAGAAGACACCAGAGGGTCCATACTTTTTTTTGCTATTTTTTTTTTCTGCCTACGATGTAATATTTAAAAAGACATTTTATAAGAAGAAATAAAAGCAGCAATTAACATAAACTGGGAAGCTGGGAATAATTTTGAAAACTTAGCTTTTTTTTCTTGAGACTGTGAACGATGTCATTCTTGATAAAGATCATAATAAAGCGGTACAGAACACACTTTACAATGGTTATGTGCTGTAATCTATTAATAATGAATTAAAACAACACCAAAATAATAATTAAACACTGTTATTTGGTTGAAATGTTCATTTTCGGAAAACTCAGACACACTTTTTGGACTGTCCCTAAAGAGTGAAGCTAGGCGTCAATGGGTTAAGCAAGTATAAGTCAGAAAATTTTAATCACAGCTATCTCTTACGAACATGTTCATAACAAACCTTTTTCTTCCATTTGCATTTCAGTCCTGGTGGTGCTGTGGGGCATGGAGATGGGGCTCTGCCTCATATGCGACCTTTCTTTCCTCAGGTACTCCAGTTCTCTGTTGGCGTTCTCACGCTCTTCTTCGTACCTCTCTCTTTCCCTGTACATCTCAATTTCCCGTTTCCTCAACATTTCTCTGCTCTCACTGGAGTTTTCGTCTTCCTGGGCATATCTGAAAATATTTCACATATAGTTGAAAAAAACAAATAGTTTAATTGTAAATTAACATTAAACCGGGTTTCTAAACGGAAGCAAAATTACAAAAAACGTTTAAGTTTGTACTAATCAAGTCTCATAGGTGTCATTAATGCTGAAAGCTGTGACTTAGTTAATAAGATTCTTTTTAACGGGAAATAAGCATTAAACATTTAAGTGCTCTCTTTTCTTTACTTCTACAGTGCCACTAAAGAATATATTTTTTCCTCTTTTTTTTAACTACCCTTAATTCAAGAAATTGCATTTGAAAAATAAACTTATTGCTCTATTTGAAATTTATCAGTGAAATTCACTGCTGTAAAATATTCCTTGATTTCTTTATTTATTTATTTTTTTTTTGTCCAATCTTACTTTATTTTTCCATATTTAAGCAATTACTTCAACTTGCGAAATATTTTTTCAAACTAATATAGCTGAAAAATACTTTAAGCTGAAGTATTTTTCCAGCTTAACTTGAAGATAGGCTAAATTTTTACAAAAAAAAAAAACTCCTATCTCTGGGAAAACTTTTAAAAAATGCTCCAATGAATTTCTTTTACGAAAATGTTATAAGCGAAAAACCTTCGACTGGCACTCGATTTGAAAACACCTTTTGGTATCTCTGACATCATAGTACCTGCAGAAATTGCCCTGGACAGACCTCTTTCCAGGCGCGCGGATCCAGAGGGGGGTCAGGACCCCCCCCCCAACAGACCAAATATAGCGAAAAAATTGCATTTTTGGGACTTATATTAAGAAAAATTCACCCCCCACCCCCCATTTTTGCACAAAAATTACACTTTGACCTCCCACCTTTCCGAAAATGACCCCCTCCTTAACCAGAAGCTGGATCCGAAGTTGCCTCTTTCCAGATGGCCCTGGCTTTCAGTAATTCCATAACAACAATTTCTAGTTAAAAAATGAGAAACTACAAGAAATAAGAATAATAATAATAACTTTGCAGTACTGCCGAGCTAAGCGCAAAAGTGGCCATCTGCAGTCGAGATCAAACTGAGATAAAACTCTTTTAAAGTTTTGCGCCACCACGCATTTGATTCAGATGAAACATTTTCAGAATTTTTTAGAAAATAGTTCCCGTTCTGAAATGACCATATAATTTTGTATTTTGGTAAAATACGTCACAAGGGGCCACCTGGGGGCGATAACTCAATTTCGTTAAAAAAGTGCAGATACGACTTTTGTGCTTAGCATGGCAGAGCACCTGTTGGAATCGAAATAATACTGTGGCAGTAAGGAATACGAAATAACAAAGTAATACTCTTCGCTCCCAACTTACCTGGAAGGGGGGTAAGCAGCACTGTTAGAAGGTGGCAGTGAACGCATCGATTGGGGCAGTAACTCGGGAGGGTAATGACTTGCTGGGTAAAGGGGTGCTCGAGGATGGGAAAGCAGGTTAGAGCCGGGAGGGTAGGGCATCACCGAGGGGCGCAAAAGGCCGTAGCGTTCCATGTACACAGACTCCTCTAACCTAAAAGGAGTGCATGGCTAGGTTAGTTAGGAAGATACACGATGCAGTTAACATTACAGATGTTACTGGTTAAGAGGGTATTAATAAAACTACATGAAAGTATTTATAGAGTTTTCCTTTTTTTTTAACCCATTTATGCCCAGCAACTTAAAAACAGGACGCTTGTTAGTTACTGCATACAAAAACCTGTAATGGGTACATCATTTTACTAAAGCTGTTTTTCACAAGTTAAATAGTCCTTCTTCTTGAGAAAACCAGTTAGAGCCACTATTCCGACATCAGAGTTTATTTATTGACAGCTATTTTCAGACAAATCAGTCCAGCAACGATCCAGCATTAGTAGCCACAGAAAGTAAGCTTTTTTTCTTTGCGAACTCATTTTTCATAAAATTAAACTATTTTAAAATGATTTGCTTAAAATTGATCACAGATGCCTTCTGTAATGTTACTTTGCAAAAGTAAAGTCAAGTAAGGTCGTATTTTGCGCACATATCTGCAAAATATCCCAAAACGGGACGTTAAATAACTTAATAAATATGACAGTGGCAAACTATTTTAAGCCTAAAATGTATGTAAACCATTCCAAGTAAGAGTTGTAAGCAGAAAAAAATGAAAAAAAATTATTAAAAAAAACTTGGGCATAAATGGGTTAATGTAGGAAATGCAGTTTTAGCCCTCTACTGTCCACAGCACCGCTGAGGTCCACATCAAATTTCATCATATATTTCATTAATAATCAGTGTCACATGAGTGGTGCAATACGCCAGTTTCACATTTAAGTTGTCAGTACCAACGCAAGTTAATATTTCACTCACAAAGTAAAACTTTTGAAAACATAAAAATATTTAAAACAAAAAATCCATTACATTAAGTACATTATTCTTCAACATTTGGTGCAGATAAATATATCTACAAGAAATAATAATTTGGGGAAATAGAGGATCACAAATCAGTTGTAAGCAGTATGCACCAATACACATTTTGATTAGTGTATGGGTTTAACTGTAACTAACATCAAAAACCACTGTTTTCCAATTGCAGATTAAAAAACTCTGTCACTGAAATTGTTTAAAAGCATGTGAAATTAAGTGAGGAAGTTTCATGTCTTTTAAGGCCTTGAAAAGAAGAAAGTAACACAAAATTTAAGCATCATTATGGCTTTTTGCGCTTGAAGTTCTACAGGGGAAAAAAAATTAAGATTTAGATATATCTGGTAAAATAAATAAATATATTCAAGTGATTATAGAAGCAGTAACACAACAGCATACCTAAACATGTTTATAACTCAACTCAAAGATTTAACAATTTTTATTCCAGTCTTGATTTTACGGAATGGTACATTTTAATCCAGTTCTTAGCATGAGTTTGTTTTCTAGTTTTAATGGAAGCTAAAAATGATTATTGATATCATTGTGTACATAAATACATAGTATGATTTTTTTAATACTTTATTAGAGACTCTACTATAGAGCTAGTGGTCCACAATTAGTAATAGTTTGAGGAAGGTGAAAATAAACATAATAAATTAATTAAGAATTAGATCCATTTAGAATCATGTGCCAGACTTCTAAGTACAATTATTTCAACTAAATCAATTTCTTTGCCTTAAAGCAGCCAATAAGCAAAACTTTAAAAACTTAATAAGACTTCATTGCAGTTTTAAAACGAGGAATTTAGGAATAATGTAAATAAATATATACATATATTAATAAGCTATAACATGCATTGATATCTTTCAACAATTTATGTGTAATTAAGGTCAATGTGTGATAGTTAGCTGCCTTAAAGCAGCCCATAAGCAAAACTTTAAAAACTTAATAAGACTTCATTGTAGTTTTAAAACGAGGAATTTAGGAATAATGTAAATAAATATATACATACAGGGTGTCCACTCCAATCGTGGACCAATAGCTAATTTCTAAACCGTTAGAGATAAGCAAATAGTTTATTTAGGAAAAAATCTCCAAATTACGAAAGGAATTTTGGGTCAATTCAATGTTTTTCAAAAAATCAAATTTTGAAAGAGTTACAAAATTTAAATTTTTATACAGCCCCCCAGTCCTATCAATCATATTTAGTAAAACATTCTTGACACTGTAATGTTTAAAACTAAAAAAAAAATCACTCTTCTACCACAAAAATTGACCGAGTTATGACCTTTTGAAAAATCAAGATTTTGCATTATTTCATGACGTCATCCAGAGATCGCTTAAGGGACCGTATGCGAAATCATTCAAAATCTTGATTCTTGACGATTGGAGTGGACACAATGTATATTAATCAGCCATAACACGCATTGATATCTTTCAACAATTTATGTGTAATTAAGGTCAATCTGTGATAGTCGAAAGAGCAGCCAGTTTCAACAACAAAGGGCAATTTCAAGTCCATAAATCTTTTTACATACATTTAACAAAAACAAAGCTGTTGGGGGAAAAAACTGTCATACAAAATATCAATCACAGTAAATGTTTCAGTGGAATAAGGAATTTTTTTAATAGTATCAATTTAAGTAGCCTGCGTCACGTCTAGTCATGTCATTTGCATGTTTCTTATAAGGCATATCTCAATGATAGGTGTGTGCCTGAGATAAGAGAAGTGTCTAACTCCCCCCCCCCTCCTATTTTCAAAACCAAAACTGATTAATTTCAGATGGGGGAGGGGGGGGACTCTTGATCGATTTTTTTTTTTTTTTTTTTTGAAATAATCTTTAGAAAAAACTAGGTTAACATTAGAGCTTTGCAAGAATTATAAATTTATTAATAAATGCTTGTCATAATATTTTAGTAGTAATAAATTGCATGGGGACGCATTTTCTTTGTTTTTTTTTAAATCAAAGTCAGTGGTATGGTACATCTATAACATAGCACTTGAAAATCATCTAAATGCAATAGGGTTAGAAGAAATGAAGAGCAAAACTTAAATTTTTCTTGCTCCAGAATAAAAGCAAAATTTGCAGCAGCAACTATTCCATACAAAAATTTCAATAATGCATAAACCATTCAGAAAACATTTTGTATCATAACAAAAAATCATACACATAGCACTATATAGAGTTGTTGAAAAAGGAGTATCGAGTATTTCAATTAAATCAACTTCTTAGCCTTAAAGCAGCCCATAAACAAAGCTTTAAAACGCTAGATAAGACTCCACTATAGTTTTAAAATGTGAAACTTACCAACAATGGAAATATATATCTATAACATGCCACTGATGTCACTAAACAACTTATATGTATATTTAATGGAGCCCAGATTTTGATGATCTAAAAAATCCTGAAAAGGGCCTTAACCTCTTCCCGGCTTTTCCCGAGCTGGACTCGGGCAAGCGAAATGTTCCATTCTGGCTCATCCCGAGTGTAGCTCGGGCAAGGTGAAAATTAACACTGCACAACCAGTCGTTCAAGAATTATTTCACATGTCCCTTTTATGGTTTCGGATGCTTTTATTTACTATTGTTGCTACTAGATAACATAACTATACAGTGTTTTGAGCTGTAGATTTAAGATCAGAGTAGGCGCCGAATCCAAAGTATAATGATTTCTGCCATACAGAAAGCCAACTTTGCAGGTAAATACTCATTTATTTAAATAGATATTTTTATATTTATTTGTAGGAAATGTTGCATGCGAATGATGCTATTATGTTTAAAAAGATATGTATGTATGAAAATAAGCATAAAAAAATTGACATTTTTTGACTCGTAATCCCGAAATAAAATGAGCCTGGAAGGGGTTAAAATTAGCAAAAAAAGTCCCCAAAAAAAAAAAACAATGTACTTAAAATAAACATATGCCTCTTATATTTAAAGAACAATTTCCATCTGAAACAATATTTCTTTCCATTCAATCACATATAATTGTAGTAATATATGTTCATTAAGAAAAATTGAGACACAATTATTATTAAAGTTTGAAATTAATGCAAAATTCTAAAGTAACGAAAAATTAAAGAGAAGAAGTTAGCTAGCATCCAACAATACTATAACAAGTAAAAATCAAAAAACAACATCTAAAAGCACAAATGGGTCGAATTAAAATTGGCAAACATGTTTCAAAGGCATAAAGCCTCCTTCTTCAGTGCAAAGCAAGAAATGGAAAGAACCAAAGTATCGGGAGAGTTTAAATGAGTTGGTGAGTTAGATTTCTTAGAAGCCTTTCATGTTCACAAAAATTTAAGTAATATTTGTAACGAATTCTTTGCAGTTTCACACATCTCGCCAATTTTACTTCATGCTTTTAAATTTTCTGACAACGCAACGCCAAATCCGAGCTCGGCACACGCTGACACCTGATTGGCCTAGCTTTTGCTCCTTTCCTATTTAAACTCTCCCGATACTTTGGTTCTTTCCATTTCTTGCTTGGCACTGAAGGAGGCTTTATGCCTTTGAAACATGTTTGCCAATTTTAATTCGACCCATTTGTGGATTTAGACGTTTTTCGATTTTTTCTTATTTTCGCACAAAGTGAACTGTTTTTAATACTATAACAATTAAGTATGACTGAAAAGCTTAGAGAACAGCTGGTTTCAAGGCGATTTCAAATCCAAACACTAACTTTGAAGGTGCTTTCAGCAAATACTTTGCAAGTGGGGAAAGAAAGTGTTACACCAAAAATGAGCTACAGTTCATGAGAATACACGAACCTGTACGGCTGGGGAGGCATCTGTGAGGACAGTGGATGCGAAGGGTGGTAGGGATATCCACTCATGGTGGTGGGCGGTGGTGAAGGGTTGTACATTTGAGGCGGTGTCGGTCGGCGTTCTTCCGAATTCCTGTAAGGTTGGAAACCGCGAGAGGAAGCGTGTTCATGGTGAGCACTGCAAAAAAAAAAAAAAAAAATTAGACAAATTAAAGAAAATGATGAGTTTCACAGTTTATTCTGTTTTTATCAAAGCTTTAATACCTTTACTCAAGGACATAAAAGAGTCTGTAATATTGCATAGTCTTAGAAATAAGAATTTGAATCTAAGCTTGATAATGTTACATCACCTAGTTCAAGTTTGTGGGCGTTAAAATGAATAGGCAAGGTGACATTTTTAACCCATTAGTGCCTGACATTTTTTTTTCCAAAGATATTTTGTATACTGGTTACAAACAGTGTTTAATGGACAGGAAAAATAATTAAAAAATAATTTTGTTATTAAGGAAAGAAAAATCGTCCCTTACAAGTTACGATAGACCCCAGAGGGTACATACTTTTTTTACTATATTTTTTTTCTGCCAACGATATAATGTTTAAAAAGACATTTTGTAAGAAGAAATAAAAGCAGCAATTAACATAACTGGGAAGCTGGGAATAACTTTGAAAACTTAGCTTTTTTTCACGAGATTGTGAACGATGTCATTTTTGATAAAGATCATATTAAAACTGCTACAGAACACACTTTAAAATAGTTATGTGCTGCAATCTGTTAATAACAAATTGAAACAATACCAAGGTACTCATTGAACATTATTATTTGGTTGGAATGTTCATTTTGGTGAAATTCAGACCCTTTTTTGGACTGTCCCTAAAAAGGGACGCTAGGCATTAATGGGTTAATGACTCATATATATATACCGTAAAATCCCGAAAGTAACTCCCCCCCCCCTCCATCGATTATAACCCCCCTCCCCTTTTTTGGAAAAAAAGTGAAATTTCTCTTATCCCTTCACATTGCGGATAGCATATTTTAAAATGGTTAATCAAAATTATAAACGAAAATGGTTTTTAAAGGTAAAATTGAATGCATTTCAAAATTATTTATACAAATTTCACGTTTGGGTTAATAATGGGTCTTAGTCCAAATGAGTGTAACGACCGCTTTATTCCTAACACGGGTTGTATGAAATGAATGACCTTTCAGAAGCACGTAAATGATACCTTACAGCCAGCAGGGTTAAAACTGGTACATAAAAGGTATGATAATTTTTTGGACATCATTGTAAGTCAAGAATTTAAAACTGCTGTACAGTTGTCATAAATGTAGTGGGTTAAAGGGTTTAGTACTATGGATTGTAAAAACATATGCACAAAATTATAGAAATATCTAAAGTAATTTTAAAGTTTAAAACACTTGACTACTGAGGACAAAGGGCATTTTACTTATATATGTTACAAAAAAAACTTACTTAATTGGAATACTACTGGATAGATATTTGTTTCCTGATCCAGATTCAATTCTTTTATCAGTAGAACTGCTAATGTACTTTGAGTTTTCCATCTTGGCAACTGAAGATTCTGGACCATTTCCATTTCGTCCACTGCCGGAATAGCGACCCAAATCCAAAGCCTAAGGCAATAGACAAACATTTTAAAATCTTGAATCAACACTCAATTCATACATCAACTTTTATACCAACAACTTCATTACATATAAGCCAAAGCTTATAATCAATGTGAAACATACAACATATTTTTCTAAACTATAGGATAGTTGTAACACGGTTAACCAGCAGCATACATAATAATTTAATAAGGCATTCTGTAGCCTTCACAATGCTGACAGGTTAGAATTGCCCCAACTATAGTAATTTAGTAATATTTACAAAGCATTACAACGTTGATAGTAATTTTTAACCTTTTAGATCAGGTCCAGTTTTTGGACATTTTTCTTTCGACTCAGGTAGTAGTACGACAGTTGAACCACAGATTTCTTTACCACAGGGTTGCCACAGGAAAAATGTCACAAAAAAGTAGCAAAAGTCGCCTAAAAACGCTAAAAAAGTAGCAAAAAAGTTGCCTTCAAAATAAAAAAAAGTTGCATAAAAAGTAGCCATGAAAAAAAAAAAAAGGTGCAAAGAAGCTGAATAGAAACATGTGACAAACTAAACTGAATCATGACCATGAGTAATGCTTTAAAACAAGTTCAGAAAAATAGACATATTTTGAACTAATGCATAAGATAAAAGGTACAAATGAGTAAAAAAAAACAACAAAAGAGTACAATTGAGGTTACTTACTTTACAAGACTGCTGCCCCCCTTCCCCATTCAAAAGAAATAATAATAATATACTCATATAAATACAGAAATATTACTCCGAAAATCTTTTTTTTTTTTGGTTTTTTACAGAAAAATGATTTTATCAAAGTAGTTTTACTTTTGTTCCCTGAGCAATTTAATTTAATTTCTCTTTCCCTATTTCTCGCTATTCTAATACTTTCAATGTCTTTTGCTTCAATAGCTGATTTTCGCCTCTGGTTTGCCTGTTTAAAAAGTACATCAGCTGATTTTTGAGTTTCCTTTCTCTCTCTATTTACTAGTTTGACTTTTTCTTCTAACTTTTTAACAGATCCCTTCAAACTTGACAGCTTTTCTTTTTCTAATCTCACAATTGCTCTTCCTTCTCTTTCTTCTGGTCTACAAGGTAGAACTGGTATGATTTGCATGCACCATAAGCTAAATTTAAAAGTGCCTTATCAATTTGGAATTGTGAAACTGTAGAATAGCGCTTCAGAGCATCTTATAATAAACCTGTCATTCAATACACGTCCCGACATCCAAGATTTATCTTCCGATAGAGCTATCCTGGATATTGAAAACCCCCTCTCTACTTCACTATTACCATGAGACTGCGGCGTACGCGATGGTCGGCGTGTCCGCACCGGGAAGAGAACCGGGGACCTCTGTGGTGGAAACCCAGTGCTTTGGCCGCTGGACTAAAAGGCCTCTTAACCCGGCGGGCAAAGTTGGGTTATATGCTCTCTAAGCGTACGCCGCCACAAGACTAAATGTGACTAAAAATGAATGTTACTTTCTCTGACGAAAATTATTAAAATTTGGGTAGCTTAGATGGATTATAACTCTATTAGCTTAACTGGAGAAAAGATTTGATGAGCATAAGCTGTGCTCCTTTTACCATTAAAATCTGGCTTATTTGGGACACTGTTTCCGAAGAGGCGCAAGCACAATTTTTCTTCTTTTTTTTTTTTTTTTTTTTTTTTTTTGGGAGGGGGGGGGGCATCCCGATTCAGTTGTTCATCTACTTACCTGTCACATGCTGTTTTTGACCCAAGTAGAAGTTTTGTAGGATTAAGGGGCGAATCGCCAGTTTGAGCCGTTTTTACAATTCCTTCATCCTTAAGAAATATAATTTTTCGTGGGCTTTTTGATCACAGGTCTGAATTTGCTCTCCACGAAGTAAAAAACAATGTACTATCATAGTAGGGCCAATTTAAAAGACGAAAAATTAGCAAAGTGGATTCATTTCCAAACTTCGGCTTACAAACATTTCTTCTTCTTTACACGAGAACTACAGAGATATGGAAGTTTGATTATTCATTCAGCAATCTCTGCACCTTATAGTCGAAACAAAAAGTCCCACCTTTCCTCCAACAATTACCTTTCAAGAGATATTTGCATAAAATCTGAATTTTGTCTAAACTTTTGCAACAGCAAAAAAAGTACAAAAAAAAAAAAGTTTTTTGAAATTTCCGATTTTTGTTTCGGTTATTTTTTTAAAAAACTCCAGACACGTATTTGGGACAATATTGTCTACCAGCAGCAGAAATTTGAAAGCATTTCACTGAATAGTTTTCTTTTTATTCATATATTTGCATTTTGTCTACTGCATCGCACTGTATAAGGTTTCAGCTTCTGGAAAAGCGTAGATATCAATAATGTACGAAGTATACAAATCAGTTCCATACAAGATTGACTTTCGTTTTTGCATCACTTAAGCCACACCCAACTTGTTGATTGGATGCAGTGGATTGGTGCAGCCCATAATGTCTATATTTAGGAAAGGTTTTATTCTTGGAATGGTAATTATTTAAAACCATGGGTGAAAGAAAATCTCCAGGTGTTTCAAAAGAAAACTTACGTCAGGGAGAAAAAGTCTCCAAAAAAGCAGATTCAGTGAAAAAAGTAGCTTTTGGGCCTGTTTTTGCATAAAAAAGTAGCTAAAGTCGCCTTGTGTCCAAAAAAGTAGCAAAAAGTAGCATTTAAGTATCCTGTGGCAACCCTGTACCATTGAAAAGAGAAGGTATAAACTGCCGTATCAGACGTATGAAACCTTGAAAAAATCCTCGGCTCCAAAGGGTTTGAGTGAAAATTTCAACCCCGTTCTCTAAAGAAAAAAGACTTATGGCACAACACATGTACCGCCTGGTTCCTGAAGGTTAATGAAATTTTTTCCATGTCAGTTACATCTTAGAAATCTAATGCACACCTATTCACAAATAACGAGTTAAAATTTCAAATATCACTATCAAATTACTGGCAGAGGGTATATTTTTTTAACACTTTTAAACATTATAATGTTTTAATTTAAAGTGAATCCATGTAAAATCTTAATTTGAATTAACGATAATTGTTTTTTGCAGCCTGAACGGATTACCTCTGTTATTCTACAAATGACTGCATGACGGTTGACAAGAGAAATCGCCCACACGAGGGGAGATTTAACGATTTTCTGAATGTGATCTTTCGAGAAACAAGGATATGAAACGGCCGTTGTGTCATGTCAGGCACTCATTGAGTAATCTGATGTCAGTTCCAGATTAAGTTTACAAATGATTCAAAATAAATTGGAATATGATTTGGCGGGTTTTCGTTATTAGTCTATGAATATTCATCTGAGGGATCACATTGAACTGTTCCTCGCCAAAGGTGAATTTAACACACTAATATCATAAGTGATAGATATGGAAAAGATAGTTACACACAAGGTCACATTCATGCAAATTTCTACCCTGTATTGATTGATTTTATAAGTGGATATTTTTATTTAGTTATTTTTTTTTTTTTGACTCACACATAGAATACAGTTGTATTTAGAGAATAAAGCAATCAAAAATTTTGCTAATTGAGAAATATTCAATTTGTACAACTACATTGGCTGAGCACCTGAGCAAAATTTGGCAGAGTATCGAATATTTGGTAAATACTCTGCTCAGAGTAAATTATAACTCAGTACAATACAATATAATACATATACATAATATTACTCAGCACACCACTATTAAAATTACATCTCCTTATCTTAAAAAAGATATTAATTTATTGGTAAGGGTACAAAGGAGGGCTACAAGGTTAGTGAATGGATTTTCTAATTTAGACTATGATTCCAGACTTAGAATGCTTAACATGTATAGTCTTGAGCAAAGGAGAACCAGGGGAGACATGATTCAGTTGTTTAAATTTATCAAAATGAAAGATGTTATAGGGTTAGATCTCTGCACGGAAAGCAGGACAAGGGGTCATTGTTTTAAGCTGTTCAAATCTGACTAACCTGGAAATTCAGAAAAATTACTATGTTAGCAGAGTAGTGGGAACTTGGAACAGTTTACCGGAAGAGGCGGTAAGGAGCAAGGGAATAGATAGTTTTAAGAAGGCCGTTGATCTTCATTGGGGTCTATAATTTGACTAGGACCAGCCCAGTTGGGCCCAGAGCCTGCTGCTGGTCGTCGCATTTGTATTTGTATTTATAAAAATATCGTTAATTGAAAAATATTCAATTTGTACAACTACATTGGCTGAGCAACTGAGCAAAATTTGGCAGAGTATCGAGTATTTGGTAAATGCTCTGTTCAAAGTAAATTATATCACTATTAAAATAGAAAATCAGCGTACCTTCCCCTGGGAGCTCTGCAGGGGTGGCACTGAACCGATGGGGGGAGAGGAACCATGATGAGAACTGTGGCTGTTCATGTACACGTGGTGCCTGGGGTGGGTAGAAGACGGCTGACTGGACGACGGAGATGCCGCGGGGAGATGGGAGACAGTTCTTTTTCTGGAAGGAAAACACAAATTATTTTTTTGTGCATTGGTGAACGATTGGTAATAATTTATTTTTAAAAAAAGGGGGCAGTTTAAAAGCAAACCTAATATACTCATGCAAACAAAGAACTTTGATATGCAATACACCGCCGACTCGGCTATTTCGATCCATGGACTGCAGTTTCGTGCTTATTATGCACTCATCAGCATGGAATACGAAAGTAGCCGAGTTTGAGGCAAAAATCCTCTTTTAAAGCAGAGAGAGCCAAAAAAGTATTCCATGCTGATGAGTGCATAATAAGCTCGAAACAGCTGTCCATGGATCGAAATAGCCGAGTTTGCGGTGTATTGCGTGTTTCTGCCTTAGCCCTTGCTTAGGGCGGTTACTCACTGCTTTAAAGAACTTTGATTTTTGGGAATGGCAATCATTACCTTTCGAATTACGATTTTTATTACGTTTGACGTGTTTTAAGCTATCTTGCTTTAAGATTACGTTTTATTATGATTTTGAATGAGTTTTATGTATTATTGACGTTTACAAGAGGAAGAATGCTTAATACGTTTCAGTAAAGTTTATCGGCTTATACTTACCGCAGTATTCTACTCTCTACAAGGGCAATATTTCATTTATAAATCAGCAAGGTTTGAAAATATCCAATATTTTGATATGATCGGACATTTTCAATCAGTGCAAACTAAAATCATTAAATAGTAAATGTATTCTTAAAACACTGTCGTTGATTTTCTTAATTGTTACTATGACATAAATACTTAAAATTATTTTTTCTTCCATCATTTCTGTACCTCAGAACCAGAAGGACGTAAGTCCAAAAATGGTGATTTTCACTTTATTAGTGAATTTTATGTAGAATCTTATTCTGCATCGACCCATGAGAACGGTATTCTATAAATCAAATTCCTTCCAACTATTGAGCAGTATTAAAAGAGCGCGAATCCCATCCTTTGCATGTATCCAACAATTGTTTTTCCCTTCTCCTGAAAAGTTGCAAAAATGGACTTACGTTAGTCTGGTTCTGAGGTACAGATTTTAGAATTAATATTTTACTTCTTTTTTTTTCATTCTTAATTAAGTTAATTTAGCATTAGCTGTTTTACTCATTTTTCTTCTGTTAGCTACTTTAACACAATTATATAATTCAGAAATGAAAAATATGCATTACTCAATGCACACCGCACAATTAAGACGTTTTCCCTTCTTCTGATCAACATTTAATATTTAATAGGAACTTTTAATATACACTAAAATTGTTACATTTCTAACAATTTAATGAATCTATATCTATAAAAATGAGTGTATGTATATATATATATACTTGTTCTCTATACAAATCCACAGTTTGCGTCAGATTTTCATCAAACTTGACACAGAGGTTCCTTGATGCCCTAGAATTCTCATAGGCGGGGTCTTGAAATTTTAAAAAATCTAAAAAGCTCAAATTTAAATTTTTTGTCAAAAAATGACCCTTTTATTGGAATCTAGCCTATTTATATTGTAATCGAGATAGGCCTTTTAGCATTCAAATTGATGAAATTTAAGATTTTTAAATATGAGTATTTTCCAACAATGATTACGATTAAAGTAATGAATTTTCAATTTAAGGCTCACCTATTTCCTTTTAGCATTGAAATAAGTAAAAAACAATCATAATTCATGTGGACTTTATAAAAAGAGCCACGGATTTGAATTTCAAATTTGCAATGCGACGACAGTTGCGTCTGTAATGGAGATAAGCCTTCAGAACGAGAAACAGATTTATTTCTGAGTTATAATAAGTTTTACTTTGTAGGTGGGAACAGTTAATAGAAAAAAGTTAATATTTTGAATTTGGCGGGTGAATTTGATGCAATTTTTTCACTTCCATGTGCATATATTTCATGCCAGTGGACGCGGCAAAGCAGACAACATTTCTCTTTAATTTTCACCTTTTGATAAGACTATTTTTCTGTAAACGTTTAACTTTCTGTAATATTTTAGTTTTTTTCAAAGTTTGTACCTAAGAGACTGATTGATGCAAATTATTTTATACCCATATGAATAGAACTCTTTCAAACTTATTTTCCCTGAATGCTATGTTGTATTAATAAGCACCCGGGCAACGCCGGGTATTAAGCTAGTATGAAATAAAAATTATATTACTTCATTATATTAACGATGCATTACTACATATAGTATAAATGTAGTACATCCAGCCAATTTTTAGATTTCCTACTTGGGAAACGGTACGAAATACAGGTCTGTTAAAAAACTTAAAAAGTGCGGAAAAAAAACACCTAAAAATTTTAACATGCAAATGACTGTAACGTCTCTTCTAATTGCAGCAGGAAAAAATTTCAAAAACCATTATAAAGATAAAAAATAGAGCTTTCCATTGATGTATTACATGACTTTCTTACGACAGGATTAAGCTTTTCATTGCCCTAGAATAATATAAAATCTCTATTTTCACAGGCAAAAATGTGATGTGCAGTAGAAGACGCAACCTTTGCTGTCAGCCAGACGGTCCGCATGCTGTTCGGAAGAGCATGAGGAAAGATATATGGAAGAGCCAGACGTCTTAAAATTCCGTCTCGAAAACGTTGCTAGCTCTTAAGCGCTTATCACACAATCCAACTTTTCCCCAGATTCCCTCCAATTCCGGGCGACACCAATTTGCCTCAACTACTTTGGCCAATACTGACGTCATCATTTCTATTGTCCGACGGTCTGTCCAATTCAGTCCAAGATTTTGCTTGCGGAGCTATAAAATTGAGCCGAATTGTTTTTCTAACCAATAGGAAAGCTCTGCAGAACTTCGTCACAGATCGGAGCCATCAGGAGTGGTCAGCTTATGGGATGAACTTTCTTTTCTAGCAGACGATAGCGTGCAGCCGTTCCATGTCGCACGGCAACCCTGCACAGCAACAATGACATATTACTTGGAAAACAAGCTTGGAGTTGGTCGAAATTGAGGATTGCTCCAAGTTGAAGTAGCTTCACGTTGGATCGTATGCAGAGCCCGATCATTCCGACATTGGACATGGGGCACATTTCTATTTCATGGCCTCCACCCCCCTTCTCATATCAGTTACGTGTTACGAGTAAAAATATTCGTACAATACCACTATGAAATAAAGTTTTAGGCAAAGATCGAACTTGAAAAAAAAATAATGCTATCAAATTATTAAGAGAAAAATATACGTCGCCATACATAGGCTTTTAGTATAGTAATAAAACATACAGTAGGCATTTACTATTTAAGAGGCATTGGATAAAGTAAGGGGATTTTAGGCCCCCTGAAATCTAAAAGGAGGGGCCTGTGCCCCGCGTGCCCCTGCGGCAATCAGGCTCTGATCGTGTGATAAGCGCTTTAGACTACTATCTACAAGAGTCATCGTCGAACTGACCTGTGCCGGGATCCACGGCCTGCTTGGCCAGCTTCCTGAGCGCCGCCGCGAAGCTGGAGGTCCTGGTGGCGTTGAGGGCGGAGTTGACCCCGTTCCCGAAGGGGGAGAACCCGGCACCGGAGCCCCCCTGGTGGACCGGGGACATGGCACTGCGCACCACCGGCTTGGAGATGCCGTAGGGGGCCGGGGGGATGGGCAGGTGGGGGGCCGAGGGCTTCAGGCCATGCGGAATGCCTGGAAAGAGAGAAGGAAAGGTTAATCATTGTATGATCAATCAATCCATTTCAACAAGCACTAAAGGAAATGGTAAGTCACAAAAGAACAATCACTAACATCCAGCAAGCAGAAACAAATACAAGGGAGGAGTATACAGTACACCACCAACTCAGTTATTTCCATCAATTCACACTTCACACACTCCAGGGTCCCCCGTACCCACCACAACTCAAGGGCGGATACAAGGGAGGGGCGATGGGGGCGATCGCCCCTCCCTTGAAGGATTCTTCTTCAGCAGTTTTTAGATTTTGAAGTTCAAAAAAGGCAATTTCAGTTGATCTTTGATGATATTAAGGGAAAGGGTGTGGGGATTTGGGGCTCTGATTTGGAAATTTTTCGAAATGAAAGACCAAAACATTTGTAATCAATATGTGTTAACAAGAATGCATAGCCAAAAAAAAAAAGGGCAAGTAAGGAAAAAAAATCAATCGCCCTCCCTCGGAACATCTCTGGATCCGCCCTTGCGACAACTCGTGGTTTAAGCGGGATAGGGCCCTGAAGAGCGCTCTGTTCTTTTCGAACCAGAACCAAGAGTCGAGCATTCCCTTGGCCTAGCACCCCCAGAGGTTCACTTGGAGGACTTTGTGACCACGACATTTTTAACGTCCCCCAGCCACCATTAATCAAGACGGTGAATCTTTGATCGGCTGGGATCGAACCCGGGTCCCTCCGAACACGAGTCCGACGCCTTACCGATCGGGCCACCACAGCCCTTCCATCCATGCACTGCAGTTTCGTGCTTATTATGCACTCATCAGCATGGAATGGGAAAGAAACCGAGATGGAGGCAAAAGTCCTATTTATCTTTATACCCGAGCTCTGCCTTAAAATTTACGAGTTGTACCCTGCCAAATGCTGGTATTCTAATTTCACATTAGCTACCAGTTTTTTTGGCTCTCTTCACTCTATAAGAGGATTTTTGCCTGCAATTTGGTTACTTTCCTATTCCATGCTGATGAGTGCATAATAAGCACGAAACCGCAGTCCATTGGATGGAAACAACCGAGCTGGCGGTGTAATTGCATGTTCCTGCCTTAGCCCTTGCTTAGGGGCAGTTACTCACTGCTTTATACAAGGGAGGAGGGATCGCCTCTCCCTTGAGGGACACCACAAAGGACTCACCAAAAGTAAATTTTTAATGTTGAAGTCCGAAAATGGCATTTTTAGACTTAGACGTTAAAAGAAGGGAGTTTTCGGGCTCCCCTCAAGATATGTTTCGCAATTGAAGCCCAAAACATACGAGGTCAACATTTATCAAACAAGATGTGTCGTAAAGGATACGTAATAAAATCAATCGCCATTTCCTTGATGTATTTCAAGATCCGCCCATGCCAGCAAGAGCAGGGGTTGCCCATCCCTCCCTAGCTCAATAGCGCGATCCCCCCCCCCCCGCCCAAAAAATTTTCACAACCCTCTTGTGCTTTTTATTTTTACCCCTCTTTTTTTGTTTATTTTTTAAAATTTTTTGTTTGTTTGTTTTTTTAATATTCATTTTTTAAAAAGTATTATTTATTTTTATTTTTTAAAAATATAACTATTATTTTTTATTTATTATTAATTTTCTAAAAGTACTAATTATGCGTAGAACAGAATCGCTTTTTTCCTCTTCCAGACATTCCAAACACACTCACACACATAAAATAAACAAGTAATAAAGAAATAAAAGAACTAATTTAAATTAAAAATATTAATTAATGAATAATTGTTTATAAAATAATCAGTAAACTTTTTACAACAATTTTAATTTAAAAAATTAAAAAATAACTTAAATCAATAAATAAGTTTCAACCCCCCCCCCCCCCAAAAAAAAAATTATGGCACAACTTGCACCATAATCCCCCCCTGTGGGCACCCCTGAGCTAGAGTATTGGTTCACTCCACTATCTGTCTACTATGATACCTTAGTTTAGTGACAGAGTAGCAAATCTTTATGAAAGTTTAGATATTTATTTATTTATTTAAAGATAATTTATTGAACATTTGGGTCGTCCCCCAAATCGTGTCAGTTTTTTTAACATGTTTGGTCTGTCACTTATCCCCTTGGTCACTAACTGCTACACTAAACCTTAGCCCGCTCTTTTACATGTCACGCTGTATTGTAAGTATGAAACGTGTTTGATTTCAATCAAAATGAGTAAAGTCGCACTTCTTGCTGCTGTGTCCACTCCCTCTCACTTGTCACTGTTTCCCAACCTCTCCCCCCCCCCCCCTCTAAGCATGATACTGCTTGAAAACAACTCCTAAGTAATGAAAGGTAGACTAGGGGCGTACCAAAATATGTTTTGGGAGGGGCCCAGAAAAGCCCAAAAAATCCCTGTCCCTTCATATAATTTTTTTCTTACAAAAAAGCTCTTATGAGACTGCTTTAAAATGTTCTGTAAAAAGGCTTGAAAGACAACGAATCTTCTTTGAAGGTATTAATTAGAAACATTGTCATAATGATTTAAAAGAGGTGATAAAAAATATACCCTTTATTTCTATCAACGGAAAATTAAGTAATGAATATTATGTTCAATTTGAAACCTGAGGGTTTTATGTATTCTTTCACATTGACCCTGCGTCAGTACTCCCTTAATTATATAGCATTTTTGACAGTGAAATTCATTAAGATTTCCACATTTTTTTTAAATAACTGAATTTCATTAATTGTTTATTAAAAAGAACAATGTCCACCTCAGTAGCAAATTTTAGGGGAGGGGGTACTGAATATACCCCTCTAACAACATCGAGGAGGGAGGAAGACACAATGCGACATTACTCCCATAGCAAAACGAACTAATTTTATTCAAATATGCTTTGTAAGTGTGTTTCTCTTCAAAAAAAAAAAAAAAAATTGAATAATAAAAAAATAGTAAATGGAAATGTAAAATAATTATTGTTCCTGTGTGGGGGAGGGGGGGGGGGTCAAAAATTCGCTACTTTTGTGCTTTTTAATAAACAATTAATCAAATTCAGTTTTTTAAAAAAATTGCAGAAACCAAAATGAATTTAACTGTCAAAAATAGCCTTTAACAAGTGCGAGATTTTTTTTTTTTTTTTTTGAATGTTGAATTTTGTAACATTTTAATTTCTTGAGAATAAGCTAGCTGTCCCATCACCAGGGGGTGCCCATTCCCCCCAAGCTCAATGGCGCAAATTCCCCCCTAAAAATTTTCACAACCCTTTTGTGCTTTTTATTTTCATTTTTACCCCCTTTTTAGAATTTTATTTATGTTTTTAAATATTATTTATTTATTTTTTAAATTTAAACCTTCTTTTTTTGCATATTATTTGCAATTTTTTAAAAGTTCAAATTATGCGCAGAATAGAATAGCTTTTTTCCCTTCCAGACATTCCAAGAACACACACGCACAAATTAATTAATTACTGAATTAATTAAATAGAAACAAAATAAAAAAAAGAAATAATTCAAATTACAAAATTAAATTAATGAATAATTTTTATTAAAAAAAACTGTAAAAAAATTAAATAAATAAATAAATTAGCTTTTAAAAAATCCCCCCCCCCTCCCTGAGGGCACCCCTGCCCATCACCACTGGGAATGAACGGGACAGTACTCAAACGCGAAGAAAAAATGTTGTACACAAGATAAATAAATAAATAAAAAAGTGCACGTAACATAATGCATTAAGTCTAGGTGGATGCTCCAAAATGATTCTACAGCCGACATTCCGACTTTTTCGCGCGCTACCGCTCGCAGACGACCGCAAACGCAAAGAGCGAAACGCTATTTATTCCACAGAGAAATCGGGAACATTGTAATCCGTGGCAGGCCGTATTTGGCCTCTAAAAATGTCAAGAGCGACCATAAATGATTAACGATACGAACATCCTGTGAACGCTTCAGTTGGTGGCGACCTTTTACTGTGTTTATTATCAAGAAAATTTGCAGGAAAGGACGAGAAATACTCGTGGCGGAACAGATTGGGGGCGATTGCAATCGGAGCAAAGTAGGTTTGTCGATCTGTTGCCGATTTTCAATTATGCAGAGTTTTGGAAACAAGCTTTGATTTTGCAAATCAGGCAGGCAATAAATTTCAAACGCAGTGGGCAAATTGTTCTTTCGGGAGTTCCCTCGTCACGTTCTGAGCAAATTTTGTTATTTAAATCACGAGTCTATTTCAGGTTCACTGCCACGTTTGGGTTTCATAAATCTTGATAAAAATAATTTGGCACTGTTGAAGAAGCGACTTTTTTCATAAACTAAAAATATAATTTTTGGAAAAGAGGTATTGTGTGCGGGCCGTTTCTGAAGCTTTGAACTTTGAATGGGTGATTTTTAAGCTAACAATTTTGTGAAGGGACTGTAAATAGACTCAGCAATCTTTCTAGAGACTAAAAATTAGAAAAAATAAATAAATCAATAACTACATAAAATTAGTTTAAAACACACACACACACAAACAGAACAATGAAATCCAAGGGCAGTAAGTTGAGTGAGGACTTACGGAGCTACAGTCGAACTTCCATATATCGAACTTCCATATATCGAAATTTTCCATATATCGAACTTCTAGCAAATTCACATGTTCATTACATAGAAAAACTGTTTCTATATATCGTAAAAATCTCCATATATCGAATTTTTTTGGAAGCGTAATTGGAGATTTTATTCCGCTTTTAGACATTTTACCTCACGAAAGATGAAAGTCAGGAGAAAAGGGAAGGTCAGAAAAGGTCACTGCAAACCCCACTGTCAGCTGTAGATGAAGTGTGGACCCCTGGAGTGGACAAATACGTTGTTTGTCCATTCTGGAATTCACGGATTATCCCCTCCCCCGTCGTTTTCGAATTTTGGATGCAACCTGTCCTGTAGCAAAACCAGTTTCTATCTACCACTTTTGTTTGGTGGTGATTCCTCTCTCTCCATGATTAGTTTCAGCGAAAATTGTTTTAACTAGTGCTGTGCCAATTCAATTTGATTTTGTTTTCCCTCTCGATTTACAATGTCAAAAAGAAAATGCCTTACTGTTTCAGATAAAGTGGATTTGTTAAAGGACGTAGATAGTGGTATGAAAAAGAAAGTCATTTCTTCAAAATTTGGTATTCCTGCAAGCACACTACTATCATAAAAAACCGAGATGCTGTGATGAAATCATATCAAAGCATTGAACCGAAAAGAAAACGTTCAAAAACGTGCAGTTATGAAGCAGTTGACGAAGCTGTTGTGAAAATGTTCCTGATGGAGTGTTTAGTGGACTGAATAAATGTGAACATTTTTTTTAATGAACTTTCTGTAAAACAGGCTGTTCAGCAAGATATTCGCAGTTTTTTTAAAAGAATGTGATCATTGCAACTACTCTTTGGATTACTGTTTTTCAATAAGTATGTACAATATTCATTAAATTTTTCATATTAGTTCATTTTTAATTCTTAACTTTCATCAAATATGATTAGCGTATATATTAGTAATGGAGTTTCATGTGTTAAATTTTGCTTTAATTTCAATGTTTCAGGAGTAATTTTCAAAAAACTGAGGTCCTTTCTATATATCGAAATTTCTATATATCGAATTTTTTCCCGACAATTTGCTACTTCGATATATGGAGGTTCGACTGTATTTACTTCCCATTTTGCGCACTTTGTCGTTAAAAAAAATATTTTTAAAAATCCAGAAAAAAAAAAGGGGTGGTTAATTGGACAATTCAGTAAAATAGACTTCGGATAGTCGATGCTTGCAAATATAGCCACCTTAACACAAATGCATAACTTGTTCATGAAACAGAATAAAAAGGCTAAATTACAGAAATAACGAAACCCAAAACAAGGCGATAAGTAAAAAAGTTAAAACACAAATATCCTGCAGCAAATGGAATAATAATTCTTCAACATTACATGACGGTTTTCCAAAAATGACGACAGAAAATTTTTCAAAGAAATTCGATCCCATCCTCTTCCTTCGTTCCAAAATGTCACACTGTTACGTTTTTTAGAAGCATACTGTCACAAAAAATATATGATGTCACACTTCTTGTTGCCCCTCCGTCCGCCCTAGGTTGGTCGATGGAGGAAGGTCACCCTTCCCCTCCGGCTTTGATAAATCCATGTAGTATTTACATTCAAGTGGGTGTGGTTTTGATGTTTTTCGATAACATATGCATTGGGCTTACTACCTTAACCCCCCCCCCCCCCACTGAAAACATTAGAAATGGTGGACCTGCCTCCGCCTTGTCACAATCCATTAATGGACGACCCAAGAGTTGGACTCGAAAGACATGGGAGTATCGATTCTTCCAATTGAAGGGACAACTGGATGAAAGTAATAGATATGTGGACATTTTTGAAATTTACTTTTTACCATGGATGAAGGTCGTAAGTACATCAGTATCATGTCCCCTTAGTCACAGAAATAGTTGGTAACTACGAGTATGACCCCGTTTTACCCGTTGAGAAAAATCCATTAAAAAAATAACACATCTTTTTTTTTTTTTTTTGAAAGATTTTCTAGAAATTAAAAAAATGGTCACATATCACCTTTATCCACTTGCCTCTTCAATTGTTACTGTCGATTTTACAGCGTAAATCTACGCGAAACCACTTTGGTCAATATCAGGAAACAATTATCCAACAACTGAAAATTAGAAGTACTTTCTGGTACACTATGTTTCGCAAATGAAGTTCAAGGACTTTTTAAGGAGCGTGATAATCGGATCTGTAGCAATAATCGTGCAAAAGAATGTTCACGAAAGAGGGAGACGGACAACCCAAACTTATTGGGACGATAGAAATTCTATTTGGCGACAACCCCCGGCATTTAGGGAGGTCAGGGAGTCAATTGACCCCTCTGACTTTGGGAAATCAATGTATTTACATGATTACACGTCAGTCATGGGCTTGGTATTTGAAGCTTTTTGTTATCACGTACAAAGATTTCACACCCTTTTTCTCCCCCCCCCCTCCTGGAAAAGTTCGAAATGACAGGCCTATTTGACAAATGGAGAACCCAATTCCGCCGAATGATAAAACAAGGACATGTAAACACAAGTCCATCAAATGAATAGGGACATTCGATCATTGAAAAACCGCAATGTTGCAATTTTGTCCTCAAATTTGCAGAGTAAAGAAACTTTTTGAAGGGCCCCAGCGACCTCTCATGACCTCTCGTCTGGTCGACACTCGGAAATTGCTCCTCTCATGCCGGCTGAAAACTGAAAATCAAACTTCGCAACAAGACATGATGTTGCTCAGCCAAACCTCCCCGGTAGTACGCGATTGCTTACGAATAATAATAGACACACCAGCTCCCATTCATTCTTTTCCATACGAGCATGTCCAACCTCAACCCACCCCACAAAGCGAATCACAAACGCCTTCACGTTCCTCCAAGTGTAACGCAGTATCATGCCATCAAAGTTAAAAACCGAAATTACGTTCCAATTCCCCATTCTTTGCCACCAAAAAAAGAAAACGCACATGCAATTAAAACAGAGAGTCATTCGACATTTTGATCCGAGGCGATCCTTAGAGGTTGGGTCATTGTTTTCCAACAAAGATGGAACGCAAGTAAAAGTTGCTCATTTTTTCTGAGGTTGCAGCAGGGTTGCCAGTTGGAGTGGCCATAAGAAAGAGCCAAGAAGCCAATCGTCATGATAGTGCACTCTGTCGATTTAATAGCAGTCATCTGATGCAACGGAAACTTGTTGAAACGAATGCTAGTGGGAATGGTTTTGCGTAAAATTCTTTCTAATAAAAGTTCAAAATGGAAGTAGTACATTGAAAGAGAAATGTCGACATTATAAAGTCTTGGATTAGCGGTCGCCAGTGGCCCATGGGCGACCATTCCATTGTAAATGGTTACCAAAAAGTCAAATACCAGTCGCCAAAAGTGGCGATCATGTGTTTCTTTGTTTGTTAAAAATCACATACTTTTATAAAATATTCTCGTTTGTAGTATACTTGTATCTTTGAATTAAAAAAATATATTCATTGAACTTTTTAAGCTGCGTATATATTTTTGTCAAAATGACGGCTACCAATTTATGAGATTCTAGCAGTCAGTGATAATTTAGAATTCCTAGGCTAGAGTTTTATATCTTTATAGTACTGAAATTTCTATTGAATTGAAATACGTTTCACTGAAATGACTTTAAAATACTTTTTTTCTGAACTCAAGAGAAATGATATTTTACTGATTCGATCAGTCAAATAAATGAGAACATCAACACTTCCACAGAAGAACAAACATGAAATGGAATGGAATTCGCTACAATGCATTTTTAAACTCAATATTAATTGGAATTCCACGATCTCAATTTCTTTAGAGTTTCTCAAAATAGAAACAGATCAATCAGCAAACTGACAGATACAACTCATAACTATTTCAAAACAAAATGAGCATTTTACCGGCTGAAATATTTTAGATTTCATTCGGTAGCTGAATGTAACACAAATTCTTCATTTCAACTACAACAGGATGCGACAGCTAAGAAGATAGAATTGGTATATGACTCATCACCAACTCATATTTTCCTGGTCATCATACATGCCAGAGAATATTCAACTGAACGACAATCAATCTGTCTAAATGTAATCAATCATTTTGACTTCTCGGCCAATTTCTTAAACGCGTTCATTTAACCCGTTGTTCTGCTTTGTTAAGCATTTTTCAGATCTTTTTCAATCCACCAATTTGGATTGGAGGATTGTAGCTCAAATAAAATAATGGTATTATAGCAAATTATGGGTTGTCCATAAGAAATGATGTCACAATTTTTTAGCTTATTTGACCCTCCTCTTCTCCCCTATAGCACAAAATGTCATAATCACCGAGCATTGTGGAACCATAGAAAAGACAGAATGATGCAGGAAATTTTTCAACAAAAAAAAAAAAAAAAAAAAAAAAAAAAAAAAAAAAAAAAAAACAGAACACGGATAATTGACCTCAAAAATTTCATAAAAATAAATATAATAATGGCTGACAGGGTTCAACTTATAACGAAATGAATGTACGAGAGTTATATTCTTATATTCTTTAGAAAGCATCTTCATGCCTAAGTATGATTATATGTAAAGATTTTATGTAAAAATTCACATAAAATTGAAATAAAGAGCTAAGCTTCCCTGAGCTCTCGTGCAAATAAAACTCAGAATATAGGTTCTAACTCACACAAACAATTTAAACTTTTGAACACATTTTCAGGACACTCCAAAGAGGAAATGAGTCCCTAAAAGACTAGTGTTTTCTAGTTTCAGAATTTAAATTTCATCCTTTAGACGTACTTGAAATGCTCTCCATATCAAGAATAGACACAGATTTTTCTAGGTCAATGTCTAACTCCTCTCTCAGACATGTCTGATACTTTTATGAGTTAAAAAGCGGTTTGCCTTATTGTGTAGTTTAAGTGTAAAAACAAAACATTTCCAAGCATTTGAAAAGCAGTAAATTGTCCACTAATATCGAGGATTACAGATGACAGCATGCAAAAACATGGATCCTTGAAACACTTACGAACTAAGTTGAAGCTGTGATCAACGAAAAATGACCCTTCCCTCCAGAAATAATTCAAAGACGTCTTTTTTTTTTTTTTTTTTTCTCTTTCCCCGGTTTCTAAAATCCTCACTCCCAAACAACAACGTTTTCTTTTCTAAATGCTCCATTTGCTCCCAGACACAGAATAGCAGGAAAGGGTCAGTTCACACGGAAAGTGGTCCAAATGTCCGGTCAGTTGACCCTCTTCCGGTGCAGGGATGATACAAAGGGAGGGTCATGGGGTCATGAATCCGCCTCCCTAAACTGTCGACAATATTATCCATCCGAATTCGATCAAATACTTTGTGAAATAAATGTAAACAATTTCAGTAATCTTTTCAATTCATTATTTCTAACGTTAAATAGTTGAAATAAATCTTCCTCTCATTGCTTATAAAATTTATTATAGTAACATTTATGCCCCACTAATGCCTCATTTCTATCCAGCCAATTTGATGCTTTTTATTGACATTGACACTAGGGTGGAGCGAAAAAAACAAAGTTTTTATTTTTGAATCGTAATAGTGCGGAAAAGTTGCGATTGGTGAAGACTTACAAAACAAAACAAAAATTTTTGAAATCGGATAATATCTTCCGTTCCCGCAACGAGCCTGAAATTTTGAAAAAATGAAAATTTTCATGTGTTTTTAGCGATTTTTTAAAATTTTTGTTTCAATGTTTTATTATAATGCTCTTGGACGGAAAAATTGCTATTGGTGAAGCCTTTTGAAATTTTAAAAAATATATTGAGATCAAATAATACCTTCTGATCCAAGAGCATGCCAGAAAAACAAAAATTGGAAATATTCAGCTGTTTTTTTTTGGGGGGGGGGATTAAAAAAATTCAAAAAACATTTTCTCGGTTTTTTTTTTTCTTCTTTTTTACCCGGTACCATAGCGTAAAGAATTTTAAATTAGCGAAAGAGCTGTATCAGTCTTAAACATTAATTTTATTTTCTTGATTTTTAGGTATCTTCTAAACATGCAATTACATGCAATGAAACATTTTTAAATAATAGAAAATTATAAAATATTTTCCAAAACTTCTACAATCCAGTACAAAAACCCACTAAATAAGACACCCACGCGCAAAATAAAAACTAATTTTAATCACTAAACTATAAACAATTTTAATACCTAACTAATTATATACAATTTCTTAACCGCCTTTTAAAGTCTGCCTTCTATAAACTGTTACCTAACCTAACTGACTACCCACAGAATCCTTTAACATTAATTTAATTAAAAACTTATTTTTGTTTAGTCTTTAAAATTAAACCTAGTTAGGTTAAGTAGTGTATAGAATGAGGCTGCAAAAGGCAATTAAACATTAAGAAACTAACATACACTGCTCGACTTTGAAAATGCAACACCAAGGAGTGGTCAGAAGTTGATGAAATTTGGTAAGAAGACAGAGACAGCATGGAACAATAAGTGATATTTATTTCAAAATAAATAAGCAAAATTTAGAGCGAGGACGGCGTCGGTTCAGTAAGAAGTAGGACCACCGCGGACAGCGATGCACGAAGAAACACGTCTAGGCATGGAGTCAATAAGCCTGCGGATGGTGTCCTGAGGGATGGCACTCCATTCCCTTTCAACCATTTGCCACAGTTCGTCCTCTGAACGAGGCAGTGGCAGGTTCTGCAAACGGCGTCCAATCACGTCCCACACATGTTCGATTGGTGACAAGTCAGGAGAGTATGGTGGCCAGGAAAGCATCTGTACATCTCGTAGAGCATGTTGGCTGATTCGAGCACTGTGAGGCCGGGCGTTATCCTGTTGAAAAATTGCATTTGGCAAACCCTGAAGGTAGGGGATTGCCACCGGCCGCAGTACATTATCTACATATCGTTGGGCCGTCATAGTACCCCGAATACGAACTAGAGGTGATACGGAATTGTATGCAGTAGCGCCCCAAACCATTATGCCATGTTGTTGCGCTGTGGGGCGTTCCACAGTTACTGCCGGATTCGATCTTTCTCCACGTCGACGCCACACACGTATGCGATGACTATCGCTGGACAAACAGAAGCGGTATTCATCTGAGAACACTACGGTTTGCCATTCTGCCATCCACGTCGCTCTGGTCCGGCACCATTCCAAACGTTGGAGTCTGTGCTGTGAGGTCAATGGCAGTCTTCTTAGCGGGCGCCGTGATTGCAGGCCACGTGCAACCAGTCGACGGGAAATGGTTCTGGTCGACACAGGAACATCCAGGGTACCTTGCACGTGCTGCAGAATCGACGTACAAGTGACTTGCGGGTCCGCCACAGCTTGTCGGTGAATCCGTCGATCCAAGCGGTCTGACGTCACTCTGGCTGCACCTGCACCCCTCAATGTGGCTACATTTCCTCTTTCCAACCATCTCCGACTCAGCCGATGCACAGTGCTTGCATCCTGGTGGTATCAGCTGCAATTTGACGTATGGACCAACCTCCCCTTCTCAGTCCGATCACCATACCCCTTGTAAAGTCGTCTATATGCTGGAAGTGTCTTCGTTGAGGACGGCGTGGCATTTCCTCCTATCACACGTATCCTTCGAGACAAAAACCAAATTTCTCCGATAATTAGTCTGGCAGAAAAACCAACATGAACATAGCCCACTTTTTAACTTCATTCTCTTATATCTTACTTCACGTGCGTCGGAGAGCTGCGCATTTCATATCATTTGCATAACTCAGTGACGTGCGTCTACGGTAAAATTTGCATGAATTTCTGACCACTCCTTCTTGGTGTTGCATTTTCAATGTCGAGCAGTGTATTTATGGCTTTTACATCAAATGTGTTCCAAAATCATCACACAGATGCTCTACAGTAATCTTTTAAGCACAAGTTTCTCTTCAATCGTGTTTCAAATGTTCAGTTTCATGATAACATGTTTTAATATTTTTTGCATAAAACTAATAGGGGTGTGTGGGGCAGGCCTTCCCCGAAGTGCCCTCTCCTTGTCAAATGCTATCCAATATTTAATTTTTGTTACACATTGCCCACTTTGCTTGGGACTGTGTTACTGTAGGAACCTACATTACCTTAAAGCAACTAAAAAGCAAAAAATAATAGATAACATTGACATAAAATTTTTTACCCATGCCTATTAATTAAATTTGTTGAACTTTTTCAGTACAAAGATCTACTGAAAAAAATACTCGCTCATAAGAATATTTTTTATCTCTAAACGATAAACTATTTTAATACCTACCTCATTATATGTTAGTTTCTTAATTTTTAATTGCCTTTTGCAGTCTCATTTTATACACTACCTAACCTAACTAGGTTTAATTTTAAAGACCGAACAAAAATTAGTTTTTAATTAAATTAATGTTAAAGGATTCTGTGGGTAGTCAGTCAGGTTAGGTAACAGTTTCTATTATTTGAAAATGTTTCATTGTTGAAAAGAATGGTAGTTTTGCATGTTTAGAAGATACCTAAAAAATCAAGAAAAAAATTAATGTTTAAGAGTAATATAGTGCTTTTTAAAATTCTTTACGCTATGATACCGGGTAAAAAAGAAGAAAAAAAATGAGAACAGTTTTTAAAACTTTTTTTAATCCCCCCCCCCCCAAAAAAAAAAGCTGAAAATATCCAATTTTTTGGTTTTTCTGGCTTGTTCCTGGATCAGAAGGTATTATTCGATCTCAATATATTTTTTAAAATTTCAGAAGGCTTCACCAATCGTAACTTTTCCGTCCAAGAGCATTAAAATAAAACATTGAAACAAAAATTTTAAAAAATCGCTAAAAACACATGAAAATTTTTATTTTTTCAAAATTTCAGGCTCGTTGCGGGAACGGAAGATATTATCCAATTTCAAAAATTTTTGTTTTGTTTTGTAAGTCTCCACCAATCGCAACTTTTCCGCACTATTACGATTCGAAAATAAAAACTTCGTTTTTTTCGCTCCACCCTAATTGACACCCAAACAATTTCGGGAATTTTCGTAATTTTAAAAAATAAATAAATAATATTTGAAATAAATAAATAAAAGAGGGGTGTAAACAAAAAGCACAAGAGGGTTGTGAAACATTTTGGGGGGAAATTTGCGCCATTGAGCTTGGGGGGGGGGGCACCCCTGCAAATGCCATAAGGACCCGTTTACAGGGAAGAAAACCATTCACAGCACAAGGAAAGGACAAGGACAGGAGAGATGGTGCATCCATGCACGAGCCGGATTCGAACCGGGAACCTCACAATCCGTGTCAGACTTCACTGACCACCAGACAAAGGGTGGCCAGCGGCTCTGCTTTTGTACGTCATATTCGATTCCTCAAGCCAAAATTGCATCGAGAACGGAATTTCTGGAATGCAACACCAAGTCAAAATTTTAACTCACTCAAAAACCCGCCATTGTTGAATAATTGGGGCTTTAAAACAGCCAACCTGGTAACCCGGCACCATGAAGTTCCGTATTCACCTTTGACTCGCACTTAAATGGCAAAAGGTCGCAAAGGAAAGATGATCTTTGACATGTGCTTGACAGGAAACAATGCTTTATGACCTGCATTTATAAGAACCCGACGTCACCCATTCAGCAGTTAGCAGACTCGGGGTGAAGAAGGTCGCACGCACGGTTGCAGTTAGCCACCACACGTCTGCAACATTATTTTTCTGCGGTAGTTAGCAGACGCACGCCAAGAATGTTTTATAAACTTTTTTCTTTGCAAAACTTTCATTCTCTATGGTGAACCACAAAAGCAGTTTTAAAGATGCATTTAATGTCTAATTTAAACTCGCTATTGAAGCTCGTGGAGATTTTTATCAAAAGGTAAAATAATCCCTTTCGTCTTTTGATTCCGGGATTTACTACCGTATTGAAAAAGAGAATTCTATTCATGTGGAAATTTTAAAAATGTGCCTCATTAAATGAATCATTTTACTCTCCAAGCACAAAAACCAAAGAAGATGGAGTGAAAGAAAGAACAAATAAATATACTCAACAAATGATTTTGACAAACATTCTAAATCCACTTTTCACACCAAAAACGAGAATATCAAGTTTCACTGAAAACTTAGTGGATCCAGATATATAAGAGAAATGGGGGTAAAATTCGTCCTACATTAGGCGAAATTAATTTAATTGCGAGGAAAAACTATTATTAAAAACGCTTTTCCGCAATCACTGAACAGGTTTTTTTTTTTATCTATTTCATTTTAATTACTTAAAATGACCGTAACTTTCTTTCTTATTCTATAGGCAGGAGACAATAGATGTTCCCGCAAAATGTATTTTCGTGAAAAAATGTTTTTAAAGTGATTTTTTTTTTTGTTATTTTATTTATTTATAATTATTATTGTTTATTTATTTGTTTCAAAAATTTACTTATCTTTATTATTTAGAAAAAATAATCGAATTAACATATTTAAGGAGATTCTGCTCATTCTGAAAAAGTTGATACCACGTCACATTTCCAAACAGACTACATTTGCAGTTGTAAATAAAGCAAGAACGCGTGGAAATTTTTTTGTCGTGCGTGTCTCCTATTTCTTCTTTTCTTTCTCTCTGTTAAAGACTTATTTCTCTTCTTACTTCCTCTGTCATCCATTTCACACTTTGCTTCCGGTTGCCGGGTTAAATGTCGCCCGGCGTAATCTACGTCACTTCCGCTTTTATCGGCGCAGAGCTCTTGAACTCTTATGAACGTCGGGTTCGATCCTATCGTGCGTAATTAAATTAAAATAACGTACGAATTTGTGTAATATTGAATGGTGGTGGGAAAGGGAAAGCATGAACTTGACAAACATTAAATGAACGAATACAGTCGTCGCTCGATATAACGACCATCTCCGTCCCACAGAAAAATGTCTTTATACGAGTAGTCGATAGAAGAGGTGGATTTTTTTGAAAACCAGATGCAGCACGCATGCTCAGAACTTTCATTAAAATTGGCGATTTTTTTAAAGATTTTAACTAAGTATACATTTTTTTAGTAAAAAAAAAATATTTTTGTGTTCAATACTATAACAAAATATCAAACAGATTTTAAATAAGAAAATTTTAAAAGGAAAAAACTTTAAAATAAAATATATGTATATATATATATATATATATTTTTTTTTTTTTTTGGTTAAAACGCAATTAAATTCATGAGATTTGCGTTTTTCGAGGAGGGCGTAGGGGGAGAGGTTAACGGACATAAGTCCAGATATTGAGATAATTATAATTAACTTATAACTAACCAAATTTTTTTGTTTACTTGTATTTTTAAATATTAAAAATATACTCCTTGAACATTTGTTTGTTGTTTTTGTGAAGTATCATAGCCGCTCATATTACTAACAAAATTAGTTATTTATTTTGTTGCTGTGCGTATATACTTTTTTTTTCAAATGGCTACCAAAAGTGCAAAATTGGTAACCATTTTTTGTAACTCTGGTAGCCAATGGTATTCAGAATTTCTAGTCAAGAGCTTTAGTACATTCACTCAGTTCCAGCGTTCATAGAAAGCTTTTCTTTTCTTTTTTCAAATTTGACATTATACATTTCATTTAATGGTACATACGCAAGGTGGAACAGATGAAACGTTTGCCAAGCGCGGATACAAGGGAGGGGCGATGGGGGCGATCGCCCCTCCCTTGAGGGACTCTTCTCCAGCAGTTTTTGGATTTTGAAGTTCAAAAAAGGCAATTTTAGTTGATCTTTGATGATATTAAGGGAAAGGGTGGGGATTCGGGGCTCTGATCTGGAAATTTTTCGAAATGGAAGACCAAAACATTTGTAATCAACATGTGTTAACAAGGATGCATGGCGAAAAAAATGGGCAAGTAAGAAAAAAAATTCAATCGCCCCTCCCTTGGAACATTTCTGGATCCGCCCTTGACGTTTGCAATATACATCCTAAAGATAAATCATAATCTGAAATTAAAAAATGATAGAAATTTAACTCAACACAAAAAAGTTTAGCAAACAAAAGAACCGGAATCAAAATGACTGATTCAACATGGCCGTTAAAACAATTGAACACAGTAGCGGGGTCATTAAACCTACGAAGATTTAAAACTACAAACCGGCACCGGAATTTTAATCGAAATGGGCGAAATTGAAAAACAATATCATAAAAAAAAACCGCAATTTCGCGATGAGGAAACAAACAATTTTATTTTTTCGAAAAACCCAGCGGTGGGGAGAAAATGCACAACAGATCAAAGAACCGCAATTCATTAAAATTGCAAAACTGGGAATGACTATTACTGCGGACAGTGCACTCGACTTCAGAGGCACAAACGTAGAATTTAAGCTATATAATTTCACTAAGAAGTAAAAAAAAAAAAAAAAAGTTTACCATCTTAGAAAACCAGTTATAATATACCACCTCGACGATAGACGATTAGATTTGAAAAAAAAAAAAGCGAGAACGAATAGCAAAAAAAAAAAATTCTTCACGTGAGAAAGGGCTACATTAATAGGCAAGCATTTTCCTTTTTGGGTGACTGCTTGCTTGGCGGAGCATGTAGCACACCCGTCATAAGTTACGGAGAACCGACGAAAGAAAATGGAAGCTCTCTCCCTGCTACCCCCCCCCCACCACCACCACCACAACCCGACCACCACTTTTCGTTTAAAAAGAAAATTTTCAATTAGTCTGTGGGAGGTATCTATTGTGAAGCGGCAGGACGTCGGTTTTCGGGAAAATAATTAGACTGGCTCCACCAAGATTTGCTTTCGCTATTTCGAAACAATCATTTTCGGCGGAAAAACAAACGACAATTTCAGTGGCTAAGAAAAAGAGAGAGAGAGATATAAATAAATGGTTTTCAAAAGGTAAGGAGGCTTTGCACTGCAAAACGTATTATTAAAGAAATTGCAATTCCCTTCATTATGGCGTACGTATATGTTTCTTAGAAATTCCTACTGCTAAATAGAATTTTGATGGAATGGGGCTAAAACTCTAGACGTAGAATTATAAATAGAGCCACTGGCCAGCAGAGTCACGAAAAAGGGCAGCCACTTTCGCACATTTGGTACCCATTTTGAAAAAAGTAAATATAGCCTATTCATTGTCATTAATACAAGAGATTAAGAGACTGTGAAAACAATTAACAAAAGTTCAATTTATGCATTTTTAAAAAAAAAATTGGGATACAAGCAAACAGCAAACGAAACTATTTTAGCAGGGGTCAATCCAAGATATTTGACCAAGGTCCTGTTTTTGGAATTTTGTGAAAAATATTTTGGAATTTTGTGAAAACTAATTTGTAATTTTGTGAAAAATAGTTACGGCAAGAAATATTCCTGATCGTTCTTTAAACTTGGATTTCTGTGAAGAGTCAGTTTTTGAGTGACTGAATTTTGTGAAGGGTTCTTTAACGGACCTCATTTCTCTCTAGGTTGACCCTTGTTTAGCAAATATAATCTGAAACAGTCGTTTAACAATCCAAAGGAGGGGTGTGGGTGGGGAGATTCCGACCCCCTTCCCCTGTTTTTTTTTTTTTTTTTTCCAACTTATTTTAAATCTTTTTTAAGCATGTATTCTAAGGTCCGAAAGCGTTTGCTCAACTCCAAAATTTCGTTCAAAAATTCTCAGAAATTATAAAATGACGTAAAGGTGCGAAAATTGCGCTGATATTCAAAAGGTATGCAATCATTCCTGGACATTTACAGGTACAGTCAGCCCCGCTTAATCGGGTAACAGATAAACGAATACCCCGCTTATACGAATAAAATATCCTGGAACCGAATATTTCCCATATCATAGATGCAATGTTAAAGATCCCCGCTTAAACAAATACCTCGCTCAATCGAATAATATTTCTTGGAACCGACATTATTCGTTTAAGCGGAGCCGACAGTATCATCGAGAAATCCGAAGATAGTTACCGAGACTTAAAACCAATATTGAGTCCGAAAATATTGACCGGGATTTAAAAAACATCGGTCAATGTTTAAACACGATTTATACATTAAAATGTCGCGTATACGCCGAAAACTTCTTTTTTTTTGTGGGGGGGGGGGACAAACTTTAAAACATTGCACACACACCAATAAAACGACAGCTTTGGCCAGACGTCATTTCATCCATAAGTTCATGCACGAAAATAGGGATCCTCTTGCAAACTCTAAAACCCATGTCTGCAATTTATTGCTATTGGGGCATTTTAAGCATTTTTCTAACTGTTTTAACTTTTCGACTGAAGGTAAACTACTTAGCTTTTCTGAAACACAAAACTGCAGTCTATCTAAGGAAGGCCGAAAACAATCCATTGAGTGGGGTGCAAAACCGTCTGAGACATTAAAATACTGTCTGAGTCTGAGATCTAAGAAACATTATCAGAGATTCAAAACTATTGTCACTCAAGAATTAAAACTTTTTCGAAAAACACCGGTTGTTGAGAGAACATAAATACAAATAAAGCTATGTTGATGGCAAAATATATATCTCATATTCAGGGCTTAATTCCCAACAAAAGTGCGGGAGTTCTAAAATCTTCAGAACTTAATTCCATACTGAAACTAAAGGAACTCCGTCTTAATTTGTAAAACTCCAATCCGGATTGAAAATAACAGGGACTGAGCTTCTATGTGCAGTCTCATCCAAACTGAATAAAATCTATTCATTCATTTTTTAAACAAAAGATTTACAGGGTGGGCCAAAATGATGAACCCGTTTTCAAAAAAGCTTATTTTCGAAACTGCGACGCATTTTACAAAAAGTGATGCATGAATTTGTTGTTGTACCCATTAATGCCTGATTTTTTTTTTCTTCCAAAGATATTTTGTACACTGGTTAGAAAGTGTTCAATGGACAGGAAAAATAATAAAAAAAATATTATGTAAAAAAAAATTATTAAGGAAAGAAAAATCGTCCCTTAAAAGTTACGATAGACCCCAGAGGGTACATACTTTTTTACTAAACCTTTTTTCTGCTTACGATATAATATTTAAAAAGACATTTTATGAGAAGACATAAAACAGCAATTAACACAAACTGGGAAGCTAGGAATCACTTTGAAAGCTTAGCTTTTTTTCTTGAGATTGTGAACGATGTCATTCTTGATAAAGATCATATTAAAAGTGCTACAGAACCCACTTTACAATGGTTACGTGCTGCAATCTGTTAATAACGAATGGAAACAATACCAAGGTACTCATTGAACACTATTATTTGGTTGAAATGTTCATTTTGGGGAAATTCAGACCCTTTTTTGGACCGTCCCTAAAAAAGGATGCTAGGCATTAATGGGTTAATGTTGTTGTCTTATGCCAGCCAGGCTGGCAATATTTGGTACGACTCCCACAGTACAGTCAGTCACACATGTCGTAGGGACCCGTTTATACGGTAGGCAACTATTCACAGTACTACAACACATTCACACAGAGACAGGATAAGGGAAAGAACACCTACACCCAAGCTGGGATTCCAACCCAGGACCACTTCATCCGAATCAGATTTAACTGACCACTAGACAAGGTGGCCGACGATGCATGAATTTAAAGAGAAATGTACCAAGCTTCTTCCATTTTTTGCAACTAATTTACAAAGTTAATACTCATTCATGTCCCGTACGCATTGTTATACCTAACAATGATGTGCCCACATGGGAAAGTGGTACCACAGCAAGGAGGTACCACAGCAAGAGCAAAAAAGCTCAGGATGAAATAAAACGTGATTTAACCTTATTTACTGACTTACAAACAGAAATAAGAATTTAAGTCTAGGACTCATAATGGCGCCTAGCATCAGTTTTCAGGCGTCAAAACAAACATGGGTGACATTTTTATTAAATCAACTAGGATATATCCATACATTCAATTTTTGTAAGATTAAACTTGCACTGCTGTAAGCTACTCACAGCCGGTGGCTTATTTCGTTTTGTTTTTTATCATTTCCAAGAAAAAAAAAATTTAAAGGCAAAATTGATTGCATTTGGAAAATACTTATAAAAATGTATCCTGTGGGTCAATCACGTGTCTTAATCACACTGAGTCATAAAAGAAAAGATTCACTGCGATTCCTTAATAAAAAATAATGTTTTTATTAAGGAAATAAAAATCGTCCCTTAAAAGTTACGATACACCCCAGAGGGTACATACTTTTTTTACTAAACTTTTTTTCTGCCTACGATATACTATTTAAAAAGACATTTTATGAGAAGCAATAAAACAGCAATTAACACAATTTCGACCCAAGTTTGGCACTTAGGGTCGAAAATCTGGGCGTCAAATTAACATTTTTGGTCGCAAAATGCAACTAACGAGAGCTCATTTCGAACACTGATAAAAACGACATAGCATAAAACTACAAAAAACGAGGGAAATTATTAGGGATGCACCGATGAGCAAATTGGTCGATTACCGATTAATCGGTTGTTGATAATCAGCCGATTAATCGGCTGAGCCGATTAATGGTAAGAATGATTGTTTTTAATACTACGATTCCACAATCACTGTTTTTTCTCTCTTATACAATTCCGAGTTTAGAAATAGTAAGTAATTTATTTCTGAGAAGATTTTTTTTTCCATGTTCCTAATTTTCACAAAATAATTTCAGGATTTTATTAAATTTCTTAGAACCGATTTACATATTATTGTCAATAATATTACATTAATACATTGTTAATTATATTAATTGGACATAAAATTTAAAAAAAAAAGGGGGGGGGGGGTCTGTGGTGAGCATTCCACAATTTAGGAGAACTTTTAATTTTCAATTTTAATTATCAGTAGCAATTTAATTCAAGACTTTTATTCTTTGAAAAAATAGAGGTTACCTAACACAGTACTAAGGAGAAAACTATCACACATGAAAAATGTTGCAACATTGTCTATGTGTATATTTATTCAAAGCAGGAGAATAAATTTATTTAAAACTTAATATCAACTATGAGGATTATTATTACTGTCAATAAAATCAAGCACATAGTTTCTTAGTGAAGGTACACTTTAAAGAATAATATTTAAAAAAAAAAAAAAAAAAAATTTTTAGCCGATTAATCGGCCCAATTTTGCCGATTATTAATAATCAGCAAAGTGGCCGATTAATCGGCGCATCCCTAGTAATTATACCATTGCTTAATTATTATTTTGATTAATTAATAAATTTATTTTGTAAAATAAGACATTTCTTGCTGGTCCCGAAAACTCTTCAGAATAACATATTAGAAAAACGTAATAAAACATCCTTCGATTGAGAATACAATACTAAGTTTCTACACAGAATAAAAATAAGGCTTAATTGCGCCACATCACCCATCACAACCAAAGGCATAATTACGTCACATCACCCAACATCATCAGACGAAAATGCACAGAATAAGGTGTCTCCCGTTTGCCCCCGAGTTCGACCGGTAGGAAAAGGGAAACAAAAAGAAAGAAAAAAATTTTCGACACTCAAAAGGCACCAGAAAAAGAGGAAGCGAATAAAATATTAAAAAAAAGTCATTCCTTTTCCTTGACACGGGGAGTGCAAGGTCGAGGTTAAAGGTGGCGTTGGAGGCAGTAGAAGAAAGAACTAAATAGAGAAGGGGAGGGGAAAGGCAAGCTTGAAAGAGAAACGGCAGCTGTTGAGCTGCAGCTATTTTATAGAGGGCATGTGCTGTGAGGATTTAATATCGTCTGAGTTTTCAGACTTAGTGCTGTGGGGCATGAAATATTACTTTGGTTTGAAATCAGCTAACTCTTTTGGATATGAATAAATTTTTAAAAAAAGTTTGCTCCGCGGGGGTGCTAAAGCTCAGATTAGCGGTCGCCAGCCGCCAATGCGACCATTGACCATTAAAGCTCTAGATTATCAGGCGATCATTTCATGAAAAATGGCAACCAAAAAATCAAGACCCAGTCGCCAAAAGTGGCGACCAATGTTCTGCTTGTTGGTTAGAAACAATATCGCGCAACGAAAATATTCTAGTCTAACCCTTTCTATTTATTATCCTTATTGTTCGGGGCTTCCGTGGCTCAATATAAACTTCGCCTCGAAAGCAAGAGGTCGCGGGTTCGATTCCTGCCGATGCCCTGGATGTTATTTCCTTTTTCTTTGTGTCGTAACTATTTCTTGTGTTGTCTTTTTATGTAAACAAAGAAGTCCAATCTCTCGAGGCAACGACACCCCCACTTCATAGTAATTATTCAAACTATGACAACAATATCCCTCTCGTTCAGCGGATTATAAAACAGCCGGTTCACTTTTTCCGCTATGAATATACTTTTTTCCAAAAATGGCAATCAAAAGTGCATAAGTGGCGAGCATTTTAATTTGACTCCGGTCAAAATTCCTAGTCGGCGACCAGCATTGGCGACTATTTCATTGAAAATGGCTACCAAAGAAGGAAGTCCCAGTCGCCAAATGTGGCGAGCGTTGTTCGACTTGGAAGCAAATTTACATATGGACCTATTTGAACCCTTCTCTCGAGTTTCTAGAAAACTTTATATTGGTTTTGAACGAGTAATTTTTTTTCCTTCGTTTATTTCAGATCGAACATTTTCAATTAATTAAACGTAATTAATGGTTCGTAACGTTTTTACATATACAATGAAGCACCGTTTATACGTTTTTTAAGAAACTGCATAGAAAAAAAGGACAAATGAAAAAAAAATTCGAATTTCAAAACGCTCCATTTTTACGATTGCATTTTTGAAAAAAAAAAATGGGTGAACAGTGTTATTGCGTTTACGACCTGTTACAATTCCAATTTTTCTGAAAAATAAATACGTCCGAAGACACACATTTTCTGACTAATAAATAAACCAGTTCGAGATGAAGGGATATTCGGGTTATAAGGCTTCGAGTTTTCGAGACTCGACTGTATATTACTTATTTTCCATTTAAAAAATGTAAACATTTTCTATTGTCTGCTTAGGTTTTTTTTGTTGAAAAAATAACCATTGAAATGTTGTTGGTTTTGTATGGGAATAACGAGCGAATAGTTTATTTACTCTTTGCACTGCGTATAAGACTTTTGAATATGGCTGCTAGAAAAGGAAAAGTGATTGTCATTTTTTTGTGAAATTGGTAGTCAATGGCGACAGTCCTAGACAAAACATCTATTACCCAGGAATGTGCACGCGTTTTACTCAAAACTTTAAAAAGTTCACTCACATCTCTTTGAGCACCTCCCTGTCTCAATCCCATTAAACCCCACCATCTAATAACAAAAAAAAAAAGCAATTTTTATTCAAACAATGGCGACACTGATCCGCCTTCCATCAAGCTTAGAACATATAATTTAGAACTCGGCTACAGCAACTAAATGTGGAAAGAAAAATCTAAGAAAGCGTTCGTTATTTTGGTAAATTAGCCTCGAAGGAAAACCAGCGAGCTCTATTTTTAAAAATAAAAACCATTATCTTCATTTCTTCCAACGCCATTCAAGTGACCTTGGTTTTAAAATTTTCTATTCCAGAGGAGATAGAAGTTCTCCGACAAATATTGTCCCTTTTCTCAAAAATACGCAATAATGAACTGGTTTTCCAAAATTGTGCTCGGTTCAAACAAATAACCGGTTCGGGCGCTTGAAATCTGAACCCGCGGCTCATTAAAAAGGAAATTTAGGAGGCGAACAATTCCAACTTTTTCTTCAAAAAAAGAAGAAACTCGACTACTGCCCAAAATGATACCTCTGCCTTCTAGCAGCAAAACACGCAAGGCATTAAAAAGTTCGTTTAAGTTTCAACTGTTTACGATTTGGCCAGAATTTCTAAATTAGTTCTTTCCCTTTTTTTTTTCTGGAGCAATCACGATTGTTAGTTGTTTTTATAAAAAATATCATACAGGAATGTTTTGAAAAAGTTAAGCTATTTTTACTCCTAAATATATTGCACATTTAAAAGCATTTCATTTCATTTATTTATTTATTATTATTATTTTTTTTTTAGTTATAAATGTAACTGAAATTAGTAACTTCGGTAGTCATGCAAATTTGTTTTCATAATACTACCAAATGTTACATACAGAAATTTGAAGTAGCAGTGTTATTGGCGAATAAACTTTTTTACTTTCAATATTAGTATTCATTTTTTCATATAAATTTTTCAGAGAAAAATATTATCAATTGTTATTAATTAGAACTAATTAATTTTGATATCTCTGATTTACAAATACTGCAGTAAATACATATGGATTAGATTAAGACCCGTAGCTTTAGCCGATGATGATGAAAAATAGCGTGACAAGAGGAGGGATAAGTGTGACAGGAAAGATGAAGTGTGACACTTTGTGACAAAGGAGGAAGGGGCCAAATATATTGGAAAAAATATTGGCACCATTCACAGACAGCCCTTTTCTAAAATTACTCACATTTTGGGAAAGTAATAATCGCGAAATACTGTCCGTCCGTGCAAACCGCGCCAGGACTCGCGAACAGTTCTACTCAAAAAAGGGGGTGATGGGTTGGTGGTGATAACTTTCCGAAGTTTTCAATTTAAAACTTGCATTTACTATCTCCTTTTAACATATTCAACTAAACTTAACAAATTTATTTTTTATTTGTGTTACAGAACCCATAACCATGATTGTTTGACGTATTCATACTCTAATTTATGCAATATTTATCATGTTCCAAACCTTAAGTCACGCCGTGAACTTTTGTGTCTTCTTTTTTTTTTTTATAAAGCACTTAACAATCTAATTAACTGCTCAGATATTATTAATTCCATCTGTATTTTAAAAATATTTTTACAAAGTTTAATTATGTTGATAATTTTTGTCTTTAAATTTTACAAATTTCTTAACTTTCATTGTTGCGTTTTGGATATTTTTAAGATGTCTTTTAATAATTTTAAGTATATTTGTTTTAATATTTTAAATGTGTAATTTGTTTTAATTCGTTTGTTGTCTTTTAAAATTTTACAAAATTTTAACTCCTTGTCGTGTTTCAGATATTTTTAACATGCCTTTTAATTGTTTTAAGTCTATATGTTTCAATATTTTTAATGTATAATTTGTTTTATTTGTTTTTGTTATACTTGCCACTGTAATTGGATTTGTCTGCATTACGCAATGCTTTAAATAAATAAAAATAAATAAATAAACTATGTGTTTGAAATGAGCATCGTACCACGTTGTTTGATGCGGTTCAAAATGCTTTTTAATATTCTTCCCCTTATCTTTCCTGACATCTCTATTTTGGTAAGATCAGAGAAGACTTGACGCATGCGTAAATGTGCGAAGGTTTTACCTATGAAGATCAGACAGTACACAAAAAGTAAATAAACAAAAACTAAAAATAAATAAATAAAAATTCATAAATAAAATTGAATAAATAAAATTAAATAAATGAAATTAAATAAGTAAAATTAAATAAAAAATAAATTTAAAAAAAAGCATTTCTCCCATCTAGCTATTCCACCGTCCATTTTCCCAACTGGACGTCTGACTTCAGTTACGGTTACAACTCCTCCAAAAAAGAAAAAAGAGCCGAAAATAAGCTCAGGATTCACGGCTATGTGCGGACGCTTTAATGCATGCACGCAACGCGCCCGTGCGTCAGCCACCGGATAGCGCTTTCGGCAAGGTTATTAATCGCGGAGCGGCGCATAGTTAACAAGTTCGTGGAGGCACATAAATAAAAAAAAAAAAACGAATAAAAAATGAAAAAGAAAAAGGGGGGATGTGCGCCGATGGTATCTGGAACGCGGTCAACGGCAGGCGACTCTATATAATCAGAGCAATTCCCCCACAGCCGAATTGGAATTAGAATTCGCAAAAAGCGCTCTAATGCGACGGTAGCATGATTGATCGGAACTAAATTGACACTGGGAGCGATGAGAAATAGTTGTCTTTTCGTCATGGGCTGGGACGAAAATCAAAGAAATGTAAGAAAGGGTGAAGGGGAGGGGGGTGAAGTTAGATTATGCAAATTGCTTGAGTTGAGGAGATTTTTTTAAGTGCACAAACCCATGTTTTGTGTTATTAATAAGAGCTATATTTTGGAGAGTCCGTTTCCTAGATGATAATTAAATGCTAGAAGTTGTTGAGAGAGTTCGAAATGGGAGGTTTGGGGGGGGGGGGGAACGAGCGTTAATGTGTCATTCGTCAAAGAAAGAAAGGGAAAAAAAAAAGAACAAATGCTCTTTTGAATTTAATATCGTTTTTTTTTTTCTCTCTTTTTTTTTCATTGCAACATTTATTGTATTTATTTTGCTAAAAAGAGATTCTAAAGACCTTATTTTATTAGTTTCAAAATCTGGAAAAGTATTTACAAATTTCAGGACTCATTATTTATTGAAAGTTTACTCGTAACTTCTGCATAGAAAAAATTGGATCAACATTACGAAATTTTTTCTTTTTCACCACTAGTTTTTTTTTCTTTTCTCTTTTTACACTTTCACAGTTGCCGTCATTGGAAGATGAAAATAAGAGGCAAATACGCGCATAGTTGGGAAGATTTTGCTAAAGAAAATTAATCTACAAAAGTTCGTGTATAAAAAAGATTTTTTGAACATAGGTAAGGATTTCTTCAATTGAGCCCGTGCAGGACCCGAAATTTGGAAAATAAGATAATTCTTTTTGATTTTTGTTTTTTACTTTCTACAATTTTTTAGTTCAGGAAAACATAAACAAATGAACTGAGAAGTCATTCATAATTTTGATTTCTCTTGTGAATAAATGCAAAGAAAAATCGCAGGCAGGTAAAAGTGTTTGAAGTTCAGAAAAAATTAGGAGCACGTTTTACCGCAATTTTTTTGAGGGGGAAATTCAAATTTTAAAAAGAAAGATGAAATAATCATGTTTCAAAACTGATCGGACATACACAATTTTCATACTCGGTATATGAAAAGTTTTCATTTCTGCAATCATTATCGTTTTACTGCGAAGATTTTCCCCCAAAATTCTTAATTAGAAAAATCCATTCTTAAGGAAATTTCGTTGCTTTGACGAAAATTCGGGGAGATTTACTTTATTAGAGAGTTTAGGAGAAGACACCAAAATTCGGGAATCTCTAAAAGAAGTGGAGAGAGTTGACAGTTGTGCAATTAATTGTATGCTTATTGGATTTTTTTTTTTTTTTTTTTTCAATCAGAAAAGAGGTTCCTCACAAATTTAGTTTTTGAATAAAAGGATGAAAACACTAGTTAATACTCAAAAAATAAAAACTTTCTATTTTGCACGAAAAGTGTTCAAAAACAGAAGACATTAACAACACACTGAAAATAGATTGTGTTGATTTTTAACGAAATAAAATTAAAAGAAAGTATTTCACTTTCATTATGAACAATTTATTTTTCATCATAGCAGTTTTCTCTTAAATATACTGTCGTCCCCGCTTAATCGGGTAACGAATAAACGAATACCCCGCTTATACGAATAAAATATCTCGGAACCGATGCCGTAGGCGTAATGTTAAAGATCCCCGCTTAATCTAATACACCGCTTAATCGAATAATATTTCTTGGAACCGACAGTATTCGTATAAGCGGAGCCGACAGTTATTGCAAAATACAAATTAAAAAACAAATAAATGACAATTTTATTTATTATTATTTTTAAGTTACCTCGACTTCTTAGTTTTAACACATTCCCTGATTAGTTATTACATTTATTTTATTTCGTCTCACTCCGTTTCCTGCTTTTTTTTAAGCCGGAAATTCGTCAAAAGACTGAAAGCTTTTACCCCAGAGCAAATTCTAAACTGTAAGATAGCAGAGCAGTAATTTAAGATACTTTCACGCATATGATAACAATTAATTAGGCCTAAACTATTCTCGTTCGAATTACATATCGTGTAACAAAATGGCGACGACTGTTTTCTACAATGTAATAAATGAATGTTGTTTTTACAGTATGATTACAGCTATTATTGCAGTAATTTTACTGTATTAAACTGTAAAACCGCTAATTTTACAGTAGTAAACAGTAAAATTGCTAGTTTACAGTAATAAACTGAAAAATTGCTAGTTTCACTGTTTATTACTGTGCATTTTACAGTTTCAAACTGGAACCTCTGCTGCCAGCATTACCCTGATATTTTTACAGTATAATACAGCTAATTTAAACTTCATGCCAAAAAACATTTGCAAGATTAATAGATTTTTTATTGCAGCTTTAAATTTGTGGCAGGGGACTGTTTGGAAACACTGGACAGAATTTACATGACAATTTTAAGTTTTAGAAATACGTAATTAGACCTCATTTCATAAAAAAGATATTAGTTGCGAGCCGCCTATGCATCAAATAAGTACTGTTTTTTTTTTTTTTTTTGAAATCTTCAAGTTTTCACAGTTATTTCCCAGCTTCCCAGTTTATGTTAATTGCTGATTTTATTTCTTCTCATAAAATGTCTTTTTTAACATTATATCGTAGGCAGAAAAAAAATTAGTAAAAAAAGTATGTAGCCTCTGGGGTCTATCGTCACTTTTGAGGGACGATTTTTCTTTCCTTAATTTTTTTTACATAATATTTTTTTAATTATTTTTCCTGTCCATTAAACACTCTTCGTAACCAGCATACAAAATATCTTCGGGGAAAAAAATGTCAGGCACTAATGGGTAAATGGTAATAAAATGTAGCATTGTTGATTTTACAGTAATAAACTGTAAAACTGCTATATTTTACAGTATTAAACTGTAAAATAGCTAATTTTACAGATTATTACTGCGATTTTACAGCTTTAATTTACACTAAAATATCTGCTTTCAGTATTATACAGTAAAAACAACAACTTATTTTTCGCAGTGTAGACGAGAACAAAACACGAATTTTGCACAGACATTCGCTCGCCCCCAAATTACTCGACTCATAACTCATTACACTAAGCACACAAGTCAACAGCGCCGTCCGCATCACTCAACGAGGCTGGTCAAACAAAAGTCTCGAATTTGAACAGCAGCGCAAAATAAAATGGCGCGAGGATCGTGACAATGGAATGAGAGAAATTACGTCGTTGGAATGCTTTACATAAATCGTTCCAAACGCCGAGGATGTGCATAATCTCTGGAAGTATAAATCGAATATTCTAACGAAAACCAAGTGAGCAACAAACAAAATGGATTAAAAACATTCAATTGAAAACGTTCTAGACAAAATAAACGCTTCATACTCACGAAATTCTTGCGTGGAAGAGTAATAACACACTCAAATTTTAATAGTCGAAAAATTGCCAAAAAAAAAGCAAATGTCAAGTTTTGCATCAACAAGTATTTTTTTCTGTACAAGAGAAACTCAAAACAGGCTTGCACTGACTTGTTCATAAATATGCTATCTAACAATAACGTCCATAGAAAGAATGACAAAAATCCTTTTAACTGAATATCTACTTCAAAAATAATCACACAGCCATGATTTTCTTTCTTTCTTTCTTTTTTTTTTTTTTTTGTTAAAATGCATCAGAAAATCAGCTCTATTTTTTGTCAAAACAAATAAATTTGAAGTTCTTGCTGTGCGGCTACAGTTGAGCCTTGAACTTGAACGTATTATTATTGTGCAATGCTCGTGTGTGCATCTGGCAACGGACTAAAACTATTTTGTTTTTAGAATAGGATAAAAAAAAAGTTAGCCATCATTTAAACAACATTGCTGCGCTTTGTACTTTCATTCTTAAATATATCTTTTATTCTTAAGAACTCAGTACTCTTAATCAATGCAGGGGAAATATTTTAATGTGCTGTAATAAGTTTTAATAAATTTTAATCGTAGTTTGCATTTCAAGTATATTTCTACTTTGCAAACTCACATACTCCGCTTTAAAAGTTCGATACGTTTAAAACAAGTACAAATGCAAATAAAATATTTGAAAATGTTCTCATATGTATTTTCTAAATCAGATTATACACCGTCTTGATTGCACTTAAAAACAAAATTCCTACGTATTTCGTAAGGTTTTGAGTTATTTTCTACGTGAGACTTGTTTTATTCGATCCTATTCACAGCATTAATATTATTATTATTATATACTGTTTGCTTTATTATTATTACGGTTATTATTATTATTAAACGGAAAAACTTTTTTACAGCCATTCAAGTTTTCGGCAATTTTTTAATGATTTTTTAATTATTTTAAAAACCTTTTATCGTTTTGAATTACATTATTACATTCATTTAATTATTCTATTTATTTAAAAAACTTTTTATAGCTGCACATGACATTTTCATTTATTTTTAAATGATCATTTTTATTATTATTTAATTTTTTTTTTTGTGTTTTATTCATTTAACTTTTTTTTTTTTTTTTAATATTTGTAATCCCTATCTACCACACTAACAATGGTTTAACGTAAGGAAACGAAGCTAAAGAACCTATTTAGAACGAAGTCTGTTAAATATATAAAACGATATTAAAAATCTTTCTTAAATAACTCTTTCACGGAACTGGTAATTCATTTTCACTACGATAGGACCATCGTTTAGGGGAAAAAAACTTCCGTGGGCTGCAGTATCCGTGAAAGTTTTTTTCTCCGGAGGAGGGTACTGTTGCAATGAAAACCAATTACCAGTGTGGTGATAAAGTTATCTAAGAAAGGGCTGTTGCTTCCAATGTTATTTTTATTTTTTTATGTTCTTTCATACTGTTCGGGAATAAATAATACAGTCGACGCTCGTTATAACGACCACACGTTATAAAGACCATCCCAATATAACGACCGGTGAGAAACCCCCCCAACTGTATCCCAATATACTCTATGTTCTACCTCTTACAGCGACCACTCGTTATAAAAACCGTTTTCTGTAGGACGGAGGCGCTCGTTATATCGAGTGTCGACTGCAATAATAAAAAAAACTCATGAGTTGTGAAAGCTAACTGTCAAAAATTAATGATTTAGTATGTGTTCTTCAACCAATTAAATCTGCAAGGACTCAAATGCGCCCTTGTTAACACATGTTGATTACAAATTTTTTGGTCTTCCATTTCGAAAAATTTCTAGATCAGAGCCCCGAATCCCCGCAACCTTTCCCTTTTTATCATCAAAGACCAACTAAAATCGCCTTTTTAGAACTTCAAAATCTAAAAACTGCTGGAAAAGAGTCACTCAAGGGAGGGGCGATCGCTCCCATCGCCCCTCCCTTGTATCCGCCCTTGACTACAGCTAACCTCATGGTAATAAACTAAAATTGCTAGTTTTACAGAAAAAACTGTAAACTTACTAATGTTGCAGTTTATTGAAGTAGCACACTTCGTTTTTTAAAGGTTGTTAAATAGTTACTAACGTTGTGACAACGGATTAAAAACGTTTAGAAAACGTTTAAACGTTTTTTGTGCTACCTGGGTTAGCTCTGCTTTCAGTGTAAAAACAGCAGTTTTATTTTTTGCAGAGTGGCTGTTTGCAGACTTTTTTTTTTCCTAATTGGTTCATTTATTTTATTCTCTTACCTTTTTTATTTGTTTCTTTATTTTCGCAACCAAGAAAATAAATGACATAATTATACTTTTTTTCTAAATAATTTACAGTAGCCGTTTAGTGTGAAAGAAGGTGTTTGTACATTGAACAGTTACTTTTAAAATTTAAAAGAACAACCGTATTTTAGGGACTTTCAGGTATTGCGTCTTCACCAAGCCGTCATTTAGGGGGGCAGGGGGGTCGATTGCCCCCTCTGACTTTGGGAAATCAAAGTATTGGCATATAAGTGGGCGTGGTTTTTGCCACTTTTTGGTAAATTTTGCATTGTGTATGCACCCCTTGCTCCCCCCTCCCCCTGGAAAAATTCAAAATGACGTACCTGGTCTTCACTGGAATAAGTAGGCAAATAGTCTAGAAATCATCATTTCAGAGGTTTCAAACGGATCCCAGATAAAGACCACCGACTCTTTACAACACGGTTACACTTATAAACGGCCACCTCTGAGGTGGCCGTTTACCACCACCTTATGCGGTGGTCAGACAAAAAATCAATTAAAAACTGGGCTTGGTCACTAACTTTACACTCTACCTACACAAAATAAAATAAATGTAGTAATTAGTTTTTTAAAAGGCTGATAAAAGTATTATAATAATTAAACACTGTGCACTAATTATATACTGCCCCCCACCCTCCCCAGAAAAAAAAGAAGTAATAAGTTCTTCAAATGGCTGATAAAATCGTCTTTTTAAATATTTTTCTGAAACAGCAACAAGAAACAACTCTGGCTAACTTGAGCGAAAATATTATGGGAAGCCTAAAATTGACATGATATAATAATACTTCCATTTAAAAATTCCACAAACAAAAAGAAAAGGGGGGAAAACAAAGGCAAGAAACATGAAATTTTGGAAATAAAATTGTTTTTACAAAACTGACAACAAAGTTTCAATCTTCGAACGAAATAGAAATAAATATCTTACAGTGATATGAAAAACATGCTGCTTTATTTACAACTTTTCATCTCTTTGGATCAGAAATAAGTTTCAATAAAAAAAATTCTTGATTTAGAAGGAAAAAAATTATTTCATGTGTGATGGGTAGGTAACATAGGTGTAGCCTACCTCAAGATTTAATACTTTCCATTCTATCTGTATTTCAGCAGTCTAAAAGACAAACAAAATGCAAATTTTCGTCACTAATTTTTAAGAAAACTCCATCCGTCCGCTAAATATAGAACTAAATTATTCAATAAAAAGAAGCGAACAACCCAACAACCGCATTTGAACGGAGTATATCTAGCGGCAATATCACAATCCTATTCCACCTGCTCTTTAATACGCTCGCCCAAGCGAAGAAGAAAAACTTTTCAAGAGGAAACAGCCCCACATCAACTCAACCCCGCACCCACGGCTTTTCCAATATGGCCGTTTCACATAATGTAACTCGCCATTTCATCAAGCGCAGATAGAACAGCCCTAAATGTAGCCTGGAGCCATCTGAGATGTAATTTTATGCCCGGATAGCTCTTTTTTATTATTATTATTTATTTCTTCGGAAACTGGAAAACCTACCAACCAGAAATAACTGCAGATTTACTCACCTGAATGTAAAAACATGTTATTTGGGACGACAGACCGCTCGCGTTTCGCCAATTTCTCTTCTTTTTTTTCTGAAACAGAACCCTGGTTCAAACAAGCACAGTCATGATGTCCATATTAATTGGTTTCGTGAGCACTATGGCGGTCGTATTTTATTTGGTAACATCCACCAAACTTAGATTGCGAATTCGATACATCGAAGGAAAGCTGCGTCCAATTATATTCCCAGTATAAAAATAGTTTCGAGAACTTCTGCAGTAATCCAAATCCCGAGTGTAATTTCACAATTTTTTTTTTTTCTTCTCAAACGCAATTTCAAACTCACGATAGCAGAACAACGAAGAAATTAGAGAACAATTACAGATTTAAATCGATAGACTTGATTTCTATCCACTGATAACACCAGATTCGTGTCGAGGCACAAGAATATCTTTCCAGCTTTTAAAAGACAATAACTTTCACTTTAATATCCTTTCAATGAAATACTCAATAGCTTGACAAAACTACACTTTGGAATACGAAAATCACAAGTTTTCACTTCGTCAGAACTTCATTGTATGACTTATAACACAATATTTCATCTATTTATCCGACACTGCTTCAGTTGTTATCCTATTGCTAAGGTAAATAAACTAGCTGCATAAAAACACAAATGAAACTTAGTAACACTTATTTTACTCAATTAACACTTATTTTATACCAACAGTAATTTGTTCAGTTTGCTTCCATCGTATACATCTACTATTTTCGAGCAAATTATAGCATCTGGCATAGTACGAAAAACATAGAAGTCGGATCACTTGAATTAATTTTGTTGCAACTGACATCACACAAACATCACCGAGATAGAATCACAGAAATTTGTATTCTGCAATGACAGCTATTGAAGACATCGAACCACTACGAAGCACTTTAAGGATATTCACAAGTCAACAAACCATAAAAGACAAACACCGTTTACATAAATCTGTCACAAAACGTGAACATGAAACATCGCCACAAAAAGATTCTTCTTCACACAATAGAACTTTGAAACCAAATGGTAGCTCATAACTATCAGAGTCAGAGGATTATTTTTCAACAAGCAGTTTGGTCAACCATGTAAACATCCAACAAAGCATCCTTGTACTAAAAAAGCATTTTGACATCAAGACAAAACGCAAATAGCTATAAATACCACAAACATGTAGCACTCGTGTCATAAGCAGTGACACAATGCTTTTTATACTACACGATTATCGTGCACAGGCGATAACATTCCACCTTTGAATCGCAAAAAAGGCACAAATCAAAATATTTGTTTCCAGACATTAAAGTAATCCACTGGCATCTGAATTAGTTTATCACTTTCAAAAAACTAAAAATCTCCAATTATGTCACTAAGTTATATCCACCGAGTTGACAATTGTCGAAACAAAATCTCCAATTTTGTCACTAAGTTATATCTACCGAGTTGACAATTGTCGAAACAAACGCCTTCAATTATGGCACAAAGTTATATCCACCGAGTTGACAACTGTCGAAACAAAATCTCCAATTATGTCACTAAGTTATATCCACCGAGTTGACAACTGTCGAAACAAACGCCTTCAATTATGGCACAAAGTTATATCCACCGAGTTGACAATTATCGAAACAAAATCTCCAATTATGTCACTAAGTTACATCCACCAAGTTGGCAATTATCGAAACAAGCACCTTCAATTATGTCACTAAATAATATCCTCCGTGCTCACAATCATCGAAACAAAATCTTCAATTATGTCACTATGTTAATCCTCCGTGCTCAATCATCGAAACAAAACCTTCAATTATGTCACTGAAGTAATCCACTGATATCCAAGTAAGTTCTTCAACAGCACAACCTCCTTCAGACACAATCATCAAAACAAAAACCTTCAAAATGATGCGAAAATCACACACAACATCGGAATCCAGAGGAGTCCCCAGCCATGTCTGCACTTCTCCAAACGGTCCGCAGGTCTACTGACTCGACAACAGCTGTTGGCAGAGAGAAAAGGGGGGTCGAACGGGGGGTCAGGTAGCGGCCCCCCACCAGAGAAACGACTTCCCCTGCAGACGAAAATTTCATTCACTGTTGATATTCTTTTTTTTTTATTTCTTTTTTGCTCAGACCTTTCACGAGGTATAGGTTACAGGAAACGCTTAACTTCGCCACTGCTGGTTTATCACGGCAGCTGTCGCGTAGAGCCCTCTCAGAAAAACGTAAACAGCGTGGTCGTCTGTGTGTGTGTTCTGTGGTCGGGGGTTGTGTGAGGCTTGAACCTTGCTCTCCGGGGGCAAGGGGTGCTTTCAACATTGAGGTTCCTCCTCCGGTATCTCAGCTGTTATATAGGTGCGAATGATAGGAAGCAGACTCTGTGCAGGAATGTGCCAAAAAGAAATGAAAACGCGATTTCTAATCCGAGAATAAATCCGTGAAGAGCAAGTCAAGGCACAGGCGAATGAGCATACATTTTGATGAATGAAGAGGCGGGGAGTGGGGACTAGGGATTAATCTAATTTAATCCCTAGTCCCTAGTAAATTAACTAGGGATTAATCTGTGCCGGAGATAAGATCTTTTACACTCCTCTTTCGTTTTTAAGTAAATTTTAACACATCAAATGGAATTCAGACTCCTTTTGTTGAAAAGAATTTTTAAAATGTATAGAATTCCTGCACTTAGAAATTCAGTAATGGTCAAAACAGGAGATTACAAGAATAAATGACATTTTTAGTGCCGGGGTTAATAGCAAGGGCGCCGTCCATCAAAATATTTGGTTTTATAATGTAAAAATAATGTAAATGTATTCTAAATCAGTTTTAGGCCATGTTTTCTATTGTTTAGTCTCCTAAATATTTTTGTTCAACAACAATGTTGCATATTAAGAATGAAAATGTATGTATCGCTAAAAACTGAAAATTCGGAGGGATTTACCCTTTTACTAAAGTTTTAAAAAATTTAACTTCATCTCATAGCACTTTTTAACGGTTTTGTCGTGCCGTAATGGAAGAATACGCACGAAAATTAGTAAACAGGTGGAGGAAGGACAGTGATATAAAAAATGGTGCAGAGCAGACGAAAAAATAAAGGAGAAATTGAAGATCAATCTGTACTCGGATGTTGGGTATTCTCGTGTCGTTAGCTTGCCAGGCATAGTGGCTTAGCTTGAGGCTACGTAACTCCCCCCCCCCTTCTTTTTTTTTTTCACTTAGCCTACTGACACAGTGGTGTCAACAGTTAGATAAAAAAATATATATAATAATAAAAAATGCATCAAATGTGCCCTTATACGACGCCACCGTGCCTCAAAGAATAAATGTAAATCAATAAATCATCTCAACTTGACCCACGTTCGGTTGGTCAAATTGACAGTTTGAAAAAAATATATAAAATTAATATTAAAGACATTTTTTATGGAAAAAAATCTGTCAACAATTGTTTTGAAATAAACATTTGATAGAGAAATCGTAATGGTAATAACACTTGAAATTTTATTTTGGTTGAGTATGAAATGAAGTTTTATTTTGGTACGCAACGTTCTACACAAAAATTAGAAACATCAAAATGTAAAAGGTGTATCAATTACACCCGGTCTCCACTATGAGTTTTATGGCAACAGATACAAAATCACTTGAAAAATATGAATGTCAGTTAAAATTACAGAAATTATGGATAAAAATTACCCAGTATATTCGTTCGAAAAGAGATTTTCTTCGACATACCAACGAAAAAAAAAACTCGAAAGCAACGTTAATAACCCCCATTCCGCAAGTGGAAAAACGCGAAAAGGTTCATCATCATCGTCTACCCTCTAATTGAAAATAAAAATAACGACAAACGATTCACGAACCGGAGCGATGGGGGGGGGGGGGGGAAAGACAAAGGCAATGCACATAACCGAGCACACAACAATGGACAACCGGGAGGGAAACAGGGAAGGTGAAAAGGCACAGTGCCACGTGATAGCGGGATGAACTTTCACCTCTCTCACGTGTGATCAAAATAGAAGAGAGCGAGAGAGAGAAAGAGAAAAAAAAAGAACAAAATCAAACGCATCAATACAGAACTGTGACTAAGCAAGCAATCTGGAAAAAAAATCATAACAATTACGGGAGCAGCAGGGAAGGGAATAAAAAAAAAAGTTGAGAATTTTATATACACACCGTGCGGGGGGGTCAACGGTAACTGCGAACCGCGAAAAACCACTTATGGAGTTGACCGCCTTCTTGGCTATTGTCTAGGTTTCTGGAGCTAGCTCCGCTCTGATGACTCCCACGTAAAATTCCCTTCTTTTTCGATAGCTGTGTAGTTTTTTCCCCTTCTAAATGGCTTCACACCTAAGCAGCGAGTAGAGAACGGTAGCGCATTGAAAGGGTCAAGTTCAGAAAGGTGGCAAACGTGGAATAACTGCAATTATTGCTTCGGAGAGAAAGTTTCAAGGTCGATGGTAAATATTTCCTTTCGGAATTAGTCTTTGAAGTTAAAGGTGTTTTTTATTTCTGTTTTTCCTAAGCATCAATCACTGCTGAGCTACGAAGTGTTTGTTAATGCTAACTACTTTTTGATAACTGTTATTTACAGCAGGGATTCCGTGAATATCAAGGATATCCGCAGCGAAGAACGTTATTATTTTCAATCGGTGCCACAGCGGAGATCGCAGAAGAAAGTTACATAATGGCCGTAACGTACTGGGTGGTCAAAAAAGTTTTGACAAAAAGAAAGGGTTAATTCTATGCAAGAAAAAAAGTATTTCTTGCCCCAGGGTCATCAGGGAAGTCTATCACTACGTCAATACCTCTTGCTAAAAATTAGGGTAATTTATTTATTGAAAAGGGGGTGGGAGGGACTATTAAGGACCAAAACAATTTGTGTTTGTAAGGTATAAAACTTACAAACACAAACGGTGAAATCGTTTCACGGGATTCCACTAGAAACATCTGTGAAAATTTCCTTGGCAGTCCCAGACTGAATATATCTGTGGCTTGGTTCTAAAAGGGCCTAAGTAAAAAATTTTAGTTTCGAGAAAAAGGCGATGAAAGATATTTGAGCTTTTTTAGAATGCTATAACTTTCTTATATGAAAATTCCCATTATTATTTTTTGGTATTTGTTTATTGTTAGAGTAAAGAAACATTATTTTATCATATGAAATTTTTTATATATTCAGGGTTGCCACAAGAAAAATTCATTAAAAAAGTAGCAAAAGTAGCCAAAAACGTATAAAAAAGTTGCAAAAAAGTAGTCCCAAAATGAAAAAAGTTGCAAAAAAAGTAGCCCCCAAAATTGAAAAAGTTTCAAAAAAAACAGTATTCATGATCAGATAAATGAAGTAAGAAATAAATAGTACAGCTAAAAATTAAACATTTGTATTAAGTCCTCATCTGTTTTGCTGAGGAATTTAAACTGAATGTGCAATTACAAAAAGAAAAAAAAAATTGCCAAAACTTTCAACTATTTTGATGAGAATACAATGAAAAATCAATATAAATAAAGCAAATTATAAATAAAATACTGCCAGTAGCTGTTACGAGGATGCAGTAAAGCAACATTATTAGTGTAAAAAATTACGTGGTCTTTTGTTGCAAGAACTAGTTAAACATTAACTAGAACCTTGAAAGTACAGCAGTACTTTTGCCAGAAACTTGATACTAATTTGATTTTTTCCTCCGATTTCTTGACTACCGTTTTCAGTTCAGCTTTTTTTTTTTTTTTGCTCACTTTCTTTTGTTTTAACATTTTTTAAATTTTCTTCCCTAACTTTAGCTACTTTTTTTTTAATTTCACTCTGTCGTAAAACTGATATCAGCAGATGTGTTGATATGATTCCCAATCTGGATGAATATAATGTAATGCTCCACACAGGGCCGTAACCAGAACATACTTTCGGAGAGGGTTTTACCAAACCTATTTCCTGTGAATTCTATGAAGTCAATAAATTTGATTTCATGTTCTATATTCTGTTGATTTTTGTTACAGTAGAAGTTAAAAGAATATTAACATGAAAACTGAAAAAAAAGACTCATATTTTCAATGAAGAAAAAAAAATCTGGACTTACTCATATACAAACCCAGATAATATAGACGAACTCGCGAACGCCGTTCGCAGAAAACTTTCGAAGTTTGCAGAAAATTTTTGCATTTTGTTAAAAAAGTTATAAATTTAGGAAGTTTTCTATCTGAAATATGTCTTGATTTTGTTCATTGTGGGGCAGTAGCTTGTTACATACGAAACTGACACATTCATTAATCATGACGGATTGACAACCAACCTCATGGTAGAACCTGCACTTCATACAACTTGATATTTTTGTTGTTGGTAGCACTTTAGGATTCAGAAGCCCACTTTTTTTTGCAGAAAATTTTAAAGAAATTATTTAAGTTTGCAGACAGTTTTACATTTTATCTAAGTCTGCTCATATACGCACATTTGAAGGAGTACTTTTAAAATTTCTATTTCACGGCACTTAAAAATAGAGTTAAGTACTTACAAATTTGAAGAATTTGAGTTCTTTTAGTGGTATTAAAAATTTGCAGGGAAAGGTGTACTGTTAAGGTATGTTTACAATAACTACAATAAAAATAATTACTGCAGAAAAAACACTTAATTTGTACAATTATTCAATAATGTAATGATAATTTTATTTTTTAATTGCAGTTTCAAAGTAAATACGAAAATTTAAAAAAAAAACAGCAACTAGTTAACGATTTTTTCAGTGAGAAACTATCAAAAGCATTTTTTTTTAATAGTTTTGAAAAATTTCGGAAGGGGTTTGAACTTTAAAAACCCACCCCTTTAATATGGCCCTAACTCCACATATTGGTTCTGCAACATGAGATGGTGTGAGGGAGGACTTCAGCTGAAAGTCTGAAGTGGAGAAATAGAGCTCTTAATCATAATGTTAACTAGTACTTTGTTCCTTGCAAAAAACCAGAAATATAATGCTAATATTACAAAACTTGCAACATTGAAACAAAATCAGCGATTCAGTACTTTTTGTGGCAAGTGAATAATCATGCTTAAAATAATTGCAGAGGTTTTTTTTTTTTTAATTTTCAAATGAAAGTTTCAGTAAAAATGAGAATAAATGTTACTTGTCTTTTTTACAAAGCTTTGATGTATATAAAAAAAACCAACAACTCCCAAAAATTGTGCAAAAGGATTATCATTTTTCGCAAGGTAGAAGATCACACGAACTTGATAATTGCACATAAATGAGCTCTTTAAAATAAACAAAACTTTAAACAATACACCTCTTATAACCCTGTTCAATTTATATCACTTTGTATAATTAATCATAAATTCTAAAAATTGAGTTACTTCAACTTTCAAACATTTCAACTGGAAGCTTATGCAAAAACTACCCATTAAAAAATTAATAAAATTAAATAAAAAAGTTGATTAAGGTTTTAAGTGAAAAAATACTTTTGCAAGTAAAAAAATTAACATTTAAAAGTTCATTTGCTAAATATTTAGTACACTTCCCACCAAAAAAGTATTTACAATCGATAAAAAAAGTAAAGATTAAAAAAAAAAAGAACTATGAATGTAATATGCTTCAGTTAGCTTATATTAAAATAGCTGTCAAATTCTAAAATAATTGAAATTACAAGATGTGCACAATTATTGAAATCTCTAAGTTCCTAAAAATAAATTTTTACTTAATCAGCTGTTTATTATTAAAATTCAGTTGAAGGAAAGTCGTAAATAAGTCAGTTCCTTCAATCTATACTAAACTTTGAGCCAATTTTTCCCCAATATATATGAAATAAATAGATCTACCCCCCTTCCTCAGTAGCTATGGCTATTAAGCAAATCATTTTTTACCCAAAAGCTAAAGCAGCTAAGAGGTTATTTCAAAATCTAAGTCCCTCCCTTATTGCTATTTAAAAAAAAAATAGTGGATCTGTCCATAATAAAAGGCAAAGGGATGTTTTTTTTAGGTGCCAAAGAAATAAGAATAAAAAATAATGGGTTTCAAATTAATAAATAAAATCAAATAGGGCGAAAAAAAATCACGATTTTCGAATGAAAACTTGCTTTGGAAAAAAAGAAGTATCCAAAAAAGTAGCTCCAGTGAAAATAAGTTGCTTTTTAGCCTGTTTGTGCTCAAAAAAAGTCTCCTAAGTCGCCTAGAGCCAAAAAAAGCAGCAAAAAGTAGCATTTAAGTAGCCTGTGGCAACCCTGTATATTATATTATATTTTATACATTATATTATATATTATATAAATATATAATATATATATATAATAATTTATATAATATATAATATATATATTATTATATATTATATAGACATTGGCCTTTGTAGAATTAGAGTTTTACTAAATTGGAACTTTTGATGTAAATAACACAGAATGTGCAAAAAATTGACATTGGGCCTTTTAGAACCAAGCCACAGGTATATGAATTTTTACTGTGACCACAATACTTCGTCGGTACTGAGGCTACTATAACTTCTATTCGGGCTCTAGTCGGTACCACTTGGTCGACAGCTTGTTTCGTAAACAAGGGAGGAGCAATGGGGGCGATCGCTCCTCCTTTGAGCGACTCACCACTGGTAAATTTTCAATATTGGAGTTGAAAAAAGGCATTTTTAGACTACTTCCGATGCCAGCAGAAAGAGAGAGGGCTCACCTCAGGAAACGTTTCGCAAGTGAAGTCCAAAACAAATGTGGTCAACATTTATAAACCAAGATGGGTACTACACTGCAAGGTTTTTTGACAAAAACATCGTGACGTTTGCTTGACGTTAGCCTATGGAAAACGAGCTAGATAAAACGTCACAGCCTACTTGGCGAATTAGAGGAGAGCTTGTGAGCTCTTATTGGATCCGCCTGTAGTGACGTTCAGTCTCAAGTAAAGTTACTGTCTAGTATAGCAAAGGATGCGTAATCAAATCAATCGCCCCTCAATTAAAACATTTTGTATGTCCGCCCTTGGTAGACAATCACTTCATGACTGGACACATAGGTCAAACACCCATTTCGTTTAAGTCCAAAGAAATATTCAAAGAATTGAATCAGTTAAAGACGAATACTCACCGTCATTGAGAACTTACCCAAGTAGCACACTTCGTTTTTTAAAAGTTGTAAAATGGTTATTAACGTTGTGACAACGGATTAAAAACGTTTATAAAACGTTTAATTTAAACGTTTTTTGTGCTACCTCCCAAGTAGCACACTTCGTTTTTTAAAGGTTGTAAAATGGTTATTAACGTTGTGACAACGGATTAAAAACGTTTATAAAACGTGTAAACGTTTTTTTGTGCTACCTGGGTAAAAGGCAACATTTTCAATTATAAAGAGCATTTAAGGACTAACTCATTTCATTAAAAGCTAGTCCATGTAAGAGTCTAAAATTCTTTCTTACTAAACGTTCATTTCTTACTTAGAAACCGAAAATAATTTTGCGTAATTTGATGAATTTTGGGAGTTCTAAAATGTTTAAATACTTTTACAAATCATTGAGAGCATTAACGAAGAAGCCTTTCATTGAAATGTGAATGAAACGAAATTACCTAAAATAAAAATAGTAATGACTTTTAACAGCAGAGGCGGATACGAGGGAGAAGCGATGGGGGCGATCGCCCCTCCCTTGAGACATTCTTCTCCAGCAATTTATCGACTTTGAAGTTAAAAAAAGGCAATTTTAGATGATCTTCGATGATACTATTAAGAAGTGGTTGAGATTCGAGGCTCTGATCTAGAATTTTTTAGAAATTGAAGACCGAAACATTTGTAATAAACATGTGCCAACCAGGATATGTGGTAAAAATGGGGGAACAAGTAGAAAAAAAAAGACAATCGCCCCTCCCTTGGAGTATTTCTGGACCCGCCCTTGTTTAACAGACAGCCGAGAGTTTAAAACACTTTGCTGACCATCAAAGGCCCTTGAGAAAAAGTCCGTTGACGGAGCACTATGGACATTAAATCCTGAAAACCAAAATATGCAAATAGTTCAAAAAGTTGACATTATCTCAAAACCAACGCACGGCACACCCGGTTCCTAGATATCGCTTCCCCCCCCCCCCCAGCTCCCCATTTAGAAGTTAGAACCAAGATATGCCACTCGAAAACTGGAGTGCCGAGAAACAACCGAACCAGATAACCTCAACAACCTATGAATCAGTTGTCGCCTACGCTAGATCGTCCTACAGGTCGCATAAAACAAAAGACGGGGTTCTACATAACCGTGATGCGTCATCTGTGGACGCAAAAGTCTTTCATAAACGGATGGTGGCCGAATTTCGCCACATGCAAAGGGCGCAAATCACAGCATTACAAATTAAAGATGGTCCCCTGCCTCCCCCCCCTCTCAATCCAATTATTTATTTTAATTGGTAGAAAGTTTCGAGATTGATCAAGAAGTCATTTTGACTGCATGGGAGATTTTGGTATAACACATGTTTACATCGGAAATAAAGGGGGGGGGGGGGGGGGCTTGGTACGTTTTTTTACAACCGGTCTGACTGAAAACGTAAAATTGTGATTCCACTGTATTAACAAGCATCCCAAATAGCATCAACTCATCGGATTTTGCTCGGCCGATCATCGAACTCCTCGTAAACTGATCCCGTAACGCACGATAACATCGTTCCGATCAGTATCCGAGCACGGTTTTCGATGAGCTACTTTTCATCGGAAAGCGATACCCTTCCGATCAACTTCCCGATGAAAATAAGCCAAGCATCCAAAATTGATCCTAAATTCATCGGCACGGGACTGCACAGCTCGTAAATTGCTCCAAATCTCATCGTATTTCGAGCAAAACTCATCGGATTTTGCTGCTCGGATTCTGTTTGGCCGATGAGATATATTGGAGCAATTCCCGATGAGAACTCATCGAATCCGATCATCGGCCGATGAGAATTTTATCGGATTTCAATGAATGGCCGATCAGATTATGCTGTTAGGGATGGATCTTTCACGGCTATTTTTTGCCTCTTTTGAAAGTTCTTAACCCAGAAAGGTAACAAAAAATTAGGTGTGGAGAAAAAATACATATAAAACCCGGTTTGCCTTGAATTGGCCTAGTAAGATGACAAAAACGGAAAAAAAAAATCAACCTTGTTTTGTTGAAGTTGGCAATATGAAACCGAAAAGTTTCATCAAAAAAGTCCAACGAAAATCTTACAAGTTGAAATGAAAAAAAATAAATAATTATAATAAATGTCTTCCGTTTGAAATGTTCCAGAAAGAAGAGGCATTTAAATTGCGGTTCAGGCGACGCATTCATTAGTTTATCGATGCAATCTGATTATATTATAAAAGCCAATCTGTTCAAATCTTTAGTTTCAATGAGTGAGCAGATGGCAGAGCGCCGGTTTTACACTTGACAGAAATTCACGGCATGGACGGAAAAATTGGAACTTCCGGTGTTGCCAGATGTCAAGGGAAATGACAGACGAAAAAAAAAAAAGAGGGGGGGGGGGGGGCGTCACGATGCCACTTGCTGCAAGAAGGCCGCGCCAAGTGGAGTTTTTTTTTTTTTTTTTTGCTCAGTTCGTTAAAGCCTCTTCCAGTTTCGATATTCTAATAAGCTACATTTAAGTGCTGTGCTAGCTTTTTTTCTTCTGGACCAAAAGCCCAAAGCCAGAGGTCGCCAAACCTATGAAAACTGAGCAACCGTATATTTTTCAAGTATTAGCGTGACCCCCCCCCCCCCTCCCGCACCTCATGATGTGCTGAAAAAGACTGCTTTAATTGTTAAAGGTAGGACATGATGTTTCAAATTCTCAAGAAAAACCATGATTCACATGAGCTTCATTCACTTCTTTTGATCCAAGAATGGATTATATGTGTAGAAATCTTCCGTGTCAGTATACGAGGGTGCTTTTTTTTTTTCTCAAATACAGTAGATCCTCGTTTAAGCTGGTGTTCCGTTTCACGAAAGTACCGCGTAAATTAAAACCACGTAAAGTAAGACTTAACAACAATATTAAAATGGGGGTTAGGTTTCACAGATTCATAAAAAACACAACAAGGTAGTGATTGATAAACATATATCAAGTTGAATGTTTCATTATTTCAACACACATATGAGCAACGTAGAAAAGAAAACATCAAGAAATATAGTTTTTTTAAGAGCTGGTTATGAGACTTAAAGTAGTCATTTTTCTCCGTAGTTTTTTTTGGGGGGGGGTGAGGGGGGTAGACCCTAACTTATCCATGATGACTCGTGCCACTGCCATAACGGAATTTTCCGTCACAAACAAAGCAGAAAAATCATTTGTCATTTTAAGACAGTATACGCACATTATTGGCTGTCCGGATTTCATGAAGTCCGGTTTAAAAGAGTACGGAAAAATGAGGGTTTACTCTAACTGTTGTTAATGCTCGGTACTTATTTAATATTCAAAGCTAATTTCTCTCTCGAGGCGTTGGTCTCTCAACTGTGAAACAAAGCAACAAAATCGGTCGAGTAAAAATAAAAGTTGCAAAAAAATGTTGCATAATAGTTAATCGACTTGCGGGTTATGCCGTCCATCAAGAAGACGCACTTCATTTTCAAGCAAGGAACACAATGTCGAGTGAAACTATCACAAGGAAGAGGGAAAAAAGATTTTCAAGAAGAGATGTCCCACAAATGATACTAAACGTAGTTTTGACTAGTTTCCACACCAAACTATTCAACGAAAATTGACCAAAACCGTCTACGTTCTTTATTTATTACTATTATTAACGATATTCGATTGTAGTCCGATCGAGACCTAGACCCGAATGTTTAGAAATCATAAGTCTAGCCGTATCAGATATTTAAAATTGTTCCTCGTGAATTTACATAAAATCAGAAATGTCAAGGAAATGGCACAGATAAGCGTTTCTCAACATTTTTCTCCACGATTAGGTAAAAATTTGTCAGGACGTTTCACAGACTTTTTTCCCACTTCAAAAAGCCTCAAACTAAGTTATTGAAGATAAATTATCTAAGTAGATAGTACCATTTCTAATATCATTTACAGATGCAGCCAAATCCCGTTAATTCCAACAAGCTTAAAAAGAGTTACTGCTAAGGGGAACTACATTTGCGATCTCCGTCCTGATATTTGTTGTTCGGATATGGTTAAAACGAACTGCTTCTAACGGTCCTTATGAGTTCCTTTTAACGAGATTCGTATTTGACTGTCAGGAACCATTATGTGAGTAAATAAAATTTCGAGAAAAATCTCACAATATTACAGAAAACAATCAAAATATCCAGCTCAGTTGAAAAAAATAAAATAAAAACGAAATTTAAAATAAACAAATGCAGGGGCGTAGGAACCGGGGAAGCTCGAGCTCCCCCTGGAATATTTCAGACCGGCTCAGCTTCTCGGGAAATTTTTCTTACTACAACTTTTGTAGCCTATACTTTACCGCAAACCTGTTTTCAAAAATGTGATCTACAGTACTGTGCAAATTAAATGGAACAAACGCATTTTTTAAGAATTGTTCCATCTTCAGGAACTTCACATATTCTAAACATTATCAAAAATCGTCCAAAATTACGTTTTTAAACCTATAATTTAGAAAAAGGATTGTTTTAAAATTGCCATTTGGGAATTTTTCCGGGGGAGAAGTTTGAGACTTCCTATTTATGAGCAAATATTAGGTCTAAAACTAAGTTCATATTAAAAATGTGAAAGTGTACTTATTAAACTTGTCGTCTTTCTGACGAAAGAGATATTACTAATGCTTTTAAATTACTTTTATTCACAAAAAATATCAATGCGAAAATGAGTGACTTTATAGTTGAGCTTGTGCGTAAAGAGTGAAAAAGTGCCCCCCCCCCCCCCCCAAATGTCTGGCACTGCGCCACACCGGGCTACCCCTGTTTTTACAAAGTTCCTACGCCACTGAACAAATGGAGTCATACTCGGGTGTGTCTAACATTCAAACATAACAGGTTCTAGATTCTAAAATTATGGTGTTAATAAAATAAAATTCGCCGTTTTAGTGCTAGAATGCGCCACCTTGCGGTGTTTAAAGAAATTAGCCGATGAGGCAAAGAATTCCATTCTTTCTTTGGTGTACAATGTAAACTTCAGCAGACAGTTTGTGATGCTATTTCCATTTCAAAAAAAAACTATAAACTACGTAAAAACTAAGAAATACAACTGCCATTCACTAAGCTTAAAAGCCGGTTATAAGTTACTGGATTTGTTTGGTTACCTTTTTTAGCAGCCATTAGTCAAAGACAGCAGAGCCTCTATACCTATAGTTTATCTGAATTTCGAATGAAAGCCAAAACAACAAAGTAAACAACTTTTACTCAATTTTGTGATAATTTGAAGACTAACGCAAACAACTTGGACACAAATAAACAACAAAATAAACAAAACATCAAGAACGCCAGATGCAGTGAACTTCTCTCACTGCATCTGGCAACAACAATGATTCTTAACACAAAAAAAGCGATTTAGAAAAAAGGCGCAAGCAGAAAAGACGAACAGGTATGTAATGAAATGATAATAATAATAAATTCTTACCGCTTTATCTGAACAACCGATATGAACGACACGATTGGGGGGAGGGGTCAATAGAACGATTCGAACAGATGGTTGACTTCGCGTGTTGGTTTAGGGTTCTTCTATTTTGGATGGAACGAGAATTTAAAAAAAAAAATGGCACTAAGTGGATTGGCGTGCTTGTTACCCTAACGCTTATCCCTTTTGTAAATACAACTGAGCATGACTATTACCCAGCAATAAAATGCTATCGCATTTACAAGTTATAGGAAGGAAAAAACATGTAACTAATAAAAATATACTTAATTTGTTCCAAATATGTTTTTTATGAAAATTAATAAGCTGAAAGTATGTAAATATTCTTTGCATGATTTCAGTAATTTAGAAGTCGTTGTATGTGCTTTTACGAACATATTTCAATGAATGTAATTAATTACGATTTTATATACATGTAAGAACTGTTATGAAAATATAATTATTAAAAAATCGTCTGCCGTTTTTAATATTTCAACACACTCAACTTGAAGGAACTAGCAGATAATGGGGTCTAGTCTCTGCCCATACGTAAATTTACGTACGTTAATCATGCCGTCAACGTACGCACGCATCGTAACGAACTCTAATAACGTATGCTGATAACCGTACGTGCGGTAACTGCGTAGTCTCTGCCCAAATATTCCGAACGTACGTTAACATTCGGCGTGTTTACGAACGTACTGAAAAATATTAAGCCACGCCTTTATTCCGATCCAAATCAGCCAATCGAATATTAGTGTTTCAACCGGCACGTATCGTAATCGTTGACTTGGCAATGCTCAGCAGACAACGTTTTTACTTTTGTTTTCCATTGTTTACATACACACAGACCTTATACTATTACTTATGAGAAAAGACAATGGGTGTCACTAAAAAAATCATTGACAAATATTGGAATTTAGATAAATAACAGCGGGAGTATATTTTGAATAGTCAAAACAATTGATTTCATGATTTATAAATTATTGTGGTTAACATTTATACAGATTAAAGCGTATTGACTGTATGACATATCATAGAATATTGCATCTATCACCATTTATCTATATCATCATTTAAAGCATGATGGTCATTTAACAACAGCCGAATTGAGTTTTATAAATCGGGTCTTCTTATTTTCAAAGGCAACAAAATTATGTAAAAACAGGAAGATATTGCAGCTTCACAAAGAAAGTAATACTGTTCCTGAATTTGCCGACTTGTCATTTCGAGCTTGCCGAATGAGGAAAACTCTCATGACCTCCCTTCGGGGCTCCTAAATATGTATTACACTATAATATTTTTCAGAATCTAATTTAAAATATTTTTGTGCTAGATATGGAATTAAAAACAAGTACTACAAGCCCTAATTAACACAATTGCTAGGGCCTGATTATGGCACAGGCCATCTAGGCCTGTGACTGGGGCCTCATCTTCCTAAGGGGCCCCTAATTTTTTAAAAACTGATGCACAGCATTGAAGAATTATGTATTTTTAAGAAAAAAATAATGATTCATAAATTGAAAAATAAAAACAATCTCTTTTGATACTTAATTAGCACTTCTCTTATTTAGTTCATTTTATGGAAAGAAAAAAAGATTTCGTTCTTGGGAATTAGCTTTAAAAATCTTGAGCTGAAATGGATGTAAAAAAACAGTATCAGGGCTAGACATAATGCATACAGTGCAACTACATAGGGCCTTGCAGAGCTCTATACAATGATCCCCAAAAAATCACCCCCCTCAGGGGTGCCCACAGGGAGGATTATGGCGCAAGTTGCGACAAAAAAATTTTTGGGGGGGGGGGGTAAAACTGATTTATTTATTTAAATTATTTATTAATTTAGTTTTTTTTATTTAAATTATTATTATTTTTTCGTGTGTATGTGGGTGTGCTTGGAATGTGTGGAAGAGAAAAAAAGCGATTATATTCTGCGCATAATTAGTACTTTTAAAAAGTTAATACATGAAAAACTAATAGTTATAATTTAAAAAATAAATAAATAATATTAGAAAAAAGAAATAAAAAAGAGGAAAAAAAATAAAAAGCACAAGAGGGTTGTGAAATTTTTTTTTGGGGGGGGGGGTATTCGCGCCATTGAGCTTGGGGGGGGGGGTAAATACTTTCTTCATTATTTTGCAAACAAAACATTTTTAATGCTTTTCGTCCATTTATAGAGTATTATTTAATTATCCCCCCCCCCTTGTATCGCAGTGTCGATACAAGGGGGGGGGGATAATTAAGGGCGGGGATACAAGGGGGCCCTCCGGTATCGTCCTCCGTCCCGGTACCGTCCCCCTTGTATCGCCACCGCGATACAAGGGGGACAGGGGGCTGGCCCCCTTATATCGCCACTGCGAAAAAGATTTTTTTTTTTTTTTTGGTGACTTGAAAAGGCAGAGCACAGAAGGGGGCCTCTAAAGTATTATCGGCCTTGGGCCTAAATTTTTAATTGACAGTGTCATTTATTTATTTATTTTGTGAGAAAATCTTTCCTCGAAATATTGTCGTTACATATTAAATTAAAGCGCATATAATTGTTATTAAAATGAGTTAATATGCAACTCTGTACCTCTCATAGAACTTGAGTTATAATATTTTACAACACTGCCAGCAAGAAAAAAAAATGGTTTTTAACGAATTTCAGAAATTAATTACTGGTTAATTATGAATAATAGATTTTTCAATATAAAAAAATAGACGTGAGGCCGCCCTGGACTTTTGAAACTGCCCCCCCCCCCTTGAGGTGTTGAATTTCAGAGTTGTAAAAAAAAAAAAAAAAAAACTTTATTTACTTGACATAAAATGTATTTTCAAGGTAAACCGTGCAAAGCCCGGCCACACAGCGTTATTAACAAAGAACAGTATTTAATTCAATTGATAGATGTAATTCTCGCGGCCGATCCACCCTGCTGTCTAAAAAAAAAAAAGTCTTCATTTTACATGAAAAAAGTGCCGCCCCCCCCCCAATCATGCCGCCCTGGGCTATAGCCCATTAAGACCATACATAAATACAGCACTGTTCAAGGGTAGGATTCCCGAAAGTTACATGAAAATCCGAAACGGGCCAGGTCGAGATTTCTTTCGTTTTTTGGTTGATTTAATATGGTTGAATAAAAGGAATCTGTGTGAAAAAAGTAAACAGCAGTTTTCGTAAGGCGCGAACAAGATTTGCTACTACTCTATAAATGGACGCAAAGCATTAAAAATGATGTTTTGTTTGCAAAATAATGAAGAAAGTACTTACCCGCAAGTGAGCTGGTAGTCTTCCGGCGGGAAAACTATCTTTAATATCTTCCGTGAGGTCAATCAATCGCTAAATTTTTTGTTAATCTGAAAAGTTTAACAAATCTGCCATCTGAAAGCTCGAAAGCATTGAATTGGTCTTTAAACACCATTTCTTTCTATCGTTTCCAATCTTTCAACGTCTTCTAGTTGCTAATCCAACGCAGCAAACGCGGCATCCATCTTGGATTTTAAGTACGCAAAATGGTTTTCCGCCTGAAAGAAGACGGCGTAAATTTTCCGTATGTTTACATTTTAGAGTACGTATTTTGCGTGCGGGAAAAAAGGGCAGAGACTAGCGGGTCTCGCCACATACGTTAAAATGACGTCACGGGTTGGTTTTGAATGCGGAGAATTTTTCCGTATTGGGCAGAGACTAGACCCCAATGTGTGGTAGTCTTGGGCACGAATTCGGCAATCTCTCTATGATAGAAGATGTGTTGTTTGGACATTCAAAAGAAGCCTTTTCAAGCCTATAACCGAAAAAGTTCCAATTCTGAATCGCATGCAAGGGGGAGGGGGGAAACCGCATGAAGAATCCTTAAAATGCTCCATTTTATTGATGGAACTAGAAAGTTAACGACACTGCAGGAAACGAGGAAATTGCTAGGAAACGCACTAAAACCGAAGGAAAAAGAAAAAAAAAAGTATTTTGGTTTTAAAATCAGCTCTTTCCATAATTCAGAGAAAAATTAACGAAAGTTCATTCCATCAAACATAATGAAAAATTAATTTAACAAATCGAAAACAGGGAGAGGGAGAGAGGAGGGGACTAAATGACACCGTATGTGCTGGAACAAGTTTTAAAATTATTTTTTGTTTTGTGTCTTGCTTGCAATGCGAAAATCGCCGTTACCGTAAAATGTGTCATTAATATGCTCATTTTAATTTGCAGATCAACGTTTGTTTTTGAACTTTTTTAGTGGCAACAATCCTTTTCTTTTTGGAATTTTTAGAAGAATTATCAGAATTTTTGTAAGGTGCAAATCACGCGTGTGTAACCGCACTTTTTGTGTGTTCAAATAAATTTTGTTGTTTTTTAATCTGGTTGTCTGTGATCTTGCACTTTTAATGATGTGCAAAGAAGCAAAGGCCTAGGCATTAGATAAAATGCCTGTTCCTGCACAGTTCGATTTCCAGTATCTTTAATCTTATATTTTCATATTATTCACATACCAGTCAATTTTTAGGCACATTTCATTTTAAAATTATAGAACTAGAATTCAAATTGCTTTCTCAGCGATAACAATAGACAAACGCGAGGTTTTAGTGGGTAGAATCACTCGGTTTAAGTTATACAATAACTTAAGCAGCTCATTCTATTGAAATCAATGAATAAATTAAAATATAAAACAAATAAATACGTCAATTAGTTTTTAGAGGATACCAACAAATTATGTGAAACGGGAGGAAATGGGAAAAGAAAATTAATTGCCAAAATTAAATACTTCGAAATTTTCCTACATGGGCTCTCAAACAATAGAACCATTTTTCGACAGGAAGCAGCCGATATTTTAGGATCTAAGTCAAGAGCAAACGATTAACACAAAACGAACCTCCTTGATACAGTTGCGATATTAAGTGTCACAGTGACCTAGTTGTTAAAAGAAATATTTTAAGCTTCGTCAACTAAAAATCTTTGCGTATATGACAGTTAATGGTTCCGTAAAAGATGGTCCAGATAGAATCCATCCCTATTCTGCTTGATCTTTCAATCCTTTTAAGGATTGATGAATCCTTAAAAGGATTGATCAACCTTACCTTAAAAGGATTGAACAAATCAATCCTTTTAAGGATTGATTTGAACTTTGATGCTGGAAATGATTAAAATCATTTCCAGCATCAAAGTTCAAAACTTTTTTCTGGTTTTAAATCGATCAGTGATCAAAAATGGGAATATAAATTCATACTTCGATAACAGCGCCACGAGGACAATAAAATATACACGAAATAAATTAGCAATTTGTCAATCTAAATTATCACTCATTTAAAGGACGATTTCTAACAAAATAATACGAAAACGGTTCATTTGTGGAAAAATGACTAACCGTACATAATCTACGGTCAGCTCTCGCAAAAAAAAAAAAAAAAAAGAAAATCCGCGGTATCACCCGTTGCCTTCCCCAAGGCGTGGCTTTCCTACTTTAATTTTTTGCCGATCTTGTTTTTTTTCTCTATGGGATCTTGCATCACGTAATATCGGAGGTCAACCCGCCCCCCCCCCCCCTTAAGCAGACAAAAAGGCGCGGCACGCGAATCGCCGGATCGATCCACACAAAACGTTCCAGCCCTCCCCTCCATCTGTCTTTCCGGCATCGATTATCGTCTGCACACACTCGAATGGAAAGTTCGAATTCATTTTTCATGATCGCTTGTCGCAGGTGAGTAGTTCGATGACGGGGCCATGATTGCCCGTCAAAAACTCCTCTTCAACTCAATCTAGTAACGGCAAAATATTTTTGTTTCAAAGAAGTGAGGTAGTCTTCGGAACAAAGGGCACAAATCAGAAATATCAAATCAAAAAAGAATGCCTTACAAGGGGGGAGGGGGGTAGCTGTCCATACATCATGTCGAACATTTTTCCAACATTTATGATCCTCCCCCACACCACCAACACACACAAAAAAAAAAACTCATTCGAAAAATTTTACACACGATTCGGAAAAGTGTGGAACAAAATTGGAAACAGATTGTTTTCTTCTTTTAAAGGGTCCATAAATAATGTCGATAATTTTTACAACATTTATGACCCCCTCCTCCATTGGCACTTGGATGGCAGGTCACGGGAGGCCCGCTGTGCCCTCCCCCCTTAAAAAAACTTATTCAGCAAATTTTGCTGATGATTTGCAAAATTCAGACACTATGTAAACTGAGATCGTTTTCTGTTTTTTTAATTTATTCAACTTTTTTTTAATGGTGCGTAATGAATCTGATTATTACATGATATGTATGTCTGATATGTATGCATGCTCGAATTTCATTATTCCGCAGAACTCGAATTTCATTCGGTAAATCGAGAATTCCCTCACCTTCCCCATTTCAGTTCGGGACGCCCCTGCTCCCCCCTACTGTCACAACTCAGACACAAACTGTCATAACTGTCTCAGAATAACTAACTAACCTTTGTCATTTTCAGAGGGAAACGTGCGACAATCCCCCCACCGATGCACGTTAGTAGGCTGTAGAGTAATCACAGAACTGAATACACATACTGCGGTCGAAGAACACATAACCCCTCTTCCTTTGTGTGTCGGGGGTTAAAAACAGGAAAGGGTACGTAACAAAATCAGCAGCCCCTCCCTTGCAACATTTCTGGAAGATCCGCCCTTGTCGTGTGGTGAACTGTGACACTTAGTGACATAGGGGGGAGGAGGGTCAAGAACATTGGAAAAAAATCTTTCGTCGCATCAGGGGTGCCCACAGGGGGGATTATGGCGCAAGTTGCGCCATCAAAATTGGGGGGGGGGGGATGATTTTTTTAAACTAATTTATTTTTTCATATAATTTATTTATTTATATAATTTTTTTAAAAATTAATTTTTTTAATTAAACTGTTTACTGATTATTTTAAATTTAAATTATTCATTAATTTAAATTATTTTTTCATTATTATTTATTTATTTATTTATTTGTGTGTGTGTGCACGCTTGGAATGTCTGGAAGGGAAAAAAAAAACGATTATATTCCGTTACATAATTAGTACTTTTAAAAAATAATATAGAAAAAAATAATACAGGGTGCGCCAGAGAAACTTACTTTTTTGAAAAAATTCCTGCGCTGTGAATTGGCTGCGTAGAAAGCCAAGAGTGGGCGCATCTGGAGCGGGAAATCTCCAAGTTTTGTTTTCCCTTTAATTAGTCGCCATCATACTATGGTCAAAAGAACAGCGCGCCTTTGCCGTCGAAAGCTACTTTTCGAACGGTCGCTCAGTTACTGCTACGCAACGCGCGCATCGAGGATTTCTTCCTTCCCAGCCTCGAAAAAATGAACATTAGGGACGTGTGGATTCAGCAAGATGGAGTCATCAGTGCCTGATTACTGAATAGGCCAATTAGGCCGTGGCCTAGGGCCCCCCACAATGTATGGGCCCCAAATGGCTAGAATTGCTCTAATCGATGGCTAAAAATGTTTTATCCAATGCCTAAAATTGTAAAGCCTCAGTATAGGGGGCCCCAAAAGAGTGTTTGGTCTAGGGCCCCGTAATATCTTAATCGGGTCCTGGGAGTCACAGCACACACAGCACGAGATTCAATGAATTTGTTGCGACAACATTTCCCCGACCACCTCATCTCTCTCAAAGGCGATCTCCCATGGCCAGCACGCTCCCCAGATTTGGGGCCGTGCGATTTTTTTATGGGGTTATTTGAAATCCCTGGTTTATGTTGATCGACCACGCATAATAGCTCACCTCAAGAATAACATTCGCGACGAAATTGCCAACATACCAATTGATATGCTGCAAAGAGTGCTCACAAACTTTAAAAATCGTCTTAATCAGTGTATGCTCAATGGGGGTCATCATTTAACCGATGTCATTTTCAAGACTAAATGAAAAAAAAAATGGGATATTGTATTCTCAAATAAAAAAAGAATTAAAACAATAACTTAAGTAGTTTTGTTTTTATTGACATTTCAAAAAAGTAAGTTTCTCTGGCGCACCCTGTATTTGTCATTTAAAAAATAAATAAGTAAAAGTTAAAAAAACAAATAAATAACATTAAAAAAAAATAATAATATTTAAAAATATATAAAAAAATAAATAAAATAAAAAAGAGGGTTGTGAAAAATTTTGGGGAGGGGGGGGAATTTGAGCCATTGAGCTTGGGGGGGGGGGGATGGGCACTAGGGTGGGGCGAAAAATAAAAAGTTTTCCAGATCAACTTCTAATAGTTGCCAAAAGTTGTCTTTGGTGATAGTTAGCTTTTGTGCAAAATTTGAGAAAAATCGGTTAATATCTTCAGGGGGCGCTGCGATCGCAAAGTTTTACCATAGCTTTGTTATGGATTTTATGGTTAAAATATCAAAAAGAATGCCTTTAGCTAGTCTCTTTGCGTTTTTTTTACTCAAAAGATGTTTTCATGCATTAAAAGCATATGAAATGACTCACAAACATTATTTTATATGATATATTTATATTTCAAAAAAATCACTTTTTTTCACGTTTTTGTTTCTTTTTAAATGCTTGAAATATAAATATATCATGTAAAATAATTTTTGTGAGTTATTTCATATGCTTTGAATGCATGAATATATCTTATGAGTAAAAAAATGCAATGAGATTAGCTAACGGCATTGTTTTTCATATTTTAACCATAAAATCCCGATAAAAGCTATGGTAAAACTTTGCGATCGCAGCGCCCCCTAAAGATATTAACAGATTTTTCTCAAATTTTGCACAAAAGCTAACTATCACCAAAGACAACTTTTGGCAACTATTAGAAGTTGATCTGAAAAACTTTTTATTTTTCGCCCCACCCTAATGGGCACCCCTGCGTCGCATGTCTTTTTACCACCAAGCTCACTTTCAACGTGCAACCTCTAATGTTGCGCCTAGCACCATTGAACGGTTCTATTTCAAAAAGGGGTGATAACTTGATTAAGAAAATGCATCATGACAGCATTTTTGCTTTGTCCGATTTCATTTTATTTTTCTAGAACTGATAAGGATGAAGAATAAATTAAAAAAGAAAAAAAAAGCATCAACGCAAACCAACGCCTCAAATAAACGAAGCCAACGAAAACAAAAACCTTCTCACATTCCTTATCTCTCTTATCACAAATTTGACAAAGTTAGTGTACTAGACAGCAACTTAAGTTGACACTGAACGTCACTGAGGGCGGAGCCAATAAGAGCTCACAAGCAGTCAGCGGTCTCCTCTCGTTCGTCAAGTAGGCTGTGACGTTTTATCTAGCTCGTTTTTCATAGGCTAACGTCACGCTGACGTCACGATGTTTTTGTCAAGAAACCTTGCAGTGTAGTCTAGAGACATGCTGAGGCATGAGCAAATGCGTCCGAGGTCGCCGGAAAAAATATCAAATAGTATTACAGTCGACGCTCGTTATAACGACCACACGTTATAAAGACCATCCCAATATAACGACCGGTAAGAAAACCCCAACTGTATCCCAATATACTCTATGTTCTACCTCTTACAGCGACCACTCGTTATAAAGACCGTTTCCTGTAGGACGGAGACGGTCGTTATATCGAGCGTCGACTGTACATTCAAAAAGAAGTTCCTTGTAATGCCGAAACACGCATTAGTGCATTGATACGTTGTTCTTACACTGTTAACAATTCAGGAAGCTTTCATGGTAAATGTTACTGTAAAATGTAGCGTTTACAGTACAGAAAATTTTTACAGTAAATTGTACCGATAAAAAAATTGCGATTTCAGCGCCAATTGATCACCACGGAACTTACTGTGCAATGCATATGACACCCTATATCCGCTTTCCTGATGTGTCTCATCTGTTATCGTGGATAGTAAAGCAGTGTAAAATTTGGGTCCCGGGTTCGATCTTGTCGTTCGTATTTCGCGCTTCTTAATTCTCGTTTTATTCTCCGTAAAAATTTACAGAAAAAAATATTTTACGGTAAAAGTTACTCGCAACATGGATGCCAGTAACTTTTACCGTAAAATGTCAGGAATTTTTTAAGGGTATTTATTATTTTTGAAGCACAAAGCATTTATTTAATTCTCATAATTTATTTGCTCGAAACTTCTGCAATAATGCTCAAAATAATTTCCGAATTTTTTCTAGAAAATTCAGTAAGCTGGCAAAAACTTATCTTTTCCCTATTAAAGCAAAGAGCTCTGATATGGAGTCCGAGATCAAACAGAAGTGCTGATTGCGTAGAATGGCACCTGTTGCGCATCGCACGTCTCTTGACTCCAAGAGAGACAAATATTCCCACGACACAGACACTGGCCAACTCTTGACTCCAAGAGAGACAAATATTCCCACGACACAGACACTGGCCAACTGATTCCTTTTGGACATGTGGCAGCAGATACTAAAAGGGTGCGAGGCGAACAGTAAAAAGTTAACCCATTTATGCCGAAGTTAGTAAAAAGTTAACCTATTTATACCCAAGTTAGTAAAAAGTTAACCAATTTATGCCCAAGTTTTTTTTAGCAATTTTTTTCATTTTTTATCTGCTTAAAACTCTTACTTAGAATGGTTTACATACATTTTAGGCGTAAAATAGGTCACCGTTGCCATATTTATTAAGTTATTTAACGTCCTGTTTATGGGATATTTTGCAGATATGTGCGCAAAATACGACCTTACTTGACTTTACTTTCGCAAAGAAACATTACAGAAGGCATCTGTGATCAATTTTAAGCATATCATTTTAAAATAGTTTAATTTTGTGAAAAATAAGTTCGCATAAGAAAACTTACTTTCTGTGGCTACCCATGCTGGATCGTTGCTTGACTGATTTGTCTGAAAATAGCTGTCAATAAATAAACTCTGATATCCAGATAGTGGCTCTAACTGGTTTTCTCAAAAAGGACCATTTAACTTGTGAAAAACAGCTTTAGTAAAAGGATATGCCCATTACCGGTTTTTGTATGCAGTAACTAACAAGCGTCCCGTTTTTAGGCTACTGGGCATAAATGGGCTAAACCAGGATAGAAACACCATGTTGATGAGTGCATAATAAGCTCGAAACTGCAGTCCAGGGATCGAAATAGCCGAGTTAGCGGTGTATTGCATGTTTCTGCCTTAGCCCTTGCTTAGGGGGCGGTTACTCACTGCTTTATACAGGGTATCTGCTCAACCTGGACTTTTCAATTCCATGACTTTCCCTGACTTTCCATGCCTTTTGCAAACTATTTTCCATGACTAAAAAAAAAGAAAAAAGAAAAACCCGAACTCTGCTTTGTTTTTGGAAAATTATGCACTTAATATTCTATCTTGCAAAGCAAATGACCAAACATGGCGACTGCGTTTCACAGCAACAGAAGTCCGTTCGTTTTTGAGGTCAAAAAACGATCTTTTCCTACCGACACCCTCCTCCCCACCGGGCTTGTCCTCAAACGTACTTTAATGTAGCAATGAATTGTCTGTCCATAAATTTTACTGTAAGTTTAGATCCTGATATGAGTGAGGCGAAATCTGACTTCAAAACGGAACTCGTTGAGTTCCTGCCCCCCCCCCCTACCTACACGATTCTTTAAAATTCAACATCGTTTTTTAATTTGTTTTTCTTTTGCATAAAACTCCTCGAAAGAAAAAGATTCAAACAAGTTTTAAAAGAAAAAGGAATCAAATGAAGCGGGTAGGGGGGGGGAAGAGACAAATGTAAAAGGCAAATCTGCCTATGCCGGGGAAAAAACCATCAAAAAAAAACAATCGAATCTATCTTTTTGTCGTTCAAAGTCATATTTTATCAGATGACGGAGTCCGCCGCACATGCGCAGTTACACAAAATTCGCCGCTCACGGTTTTAACATTGAGAATTCATCTGATTGGTCAACATAATGCAACTTGTTGGAAATTGTAATTGACAAATCAGATTGCACCCAATAACGAAGTAGAATGACGGCGGAAGTGTTGTCGTTCTTCCGAGATCGCGGGAAAAATTTCAATCGGTCCGGAGTGCTAAAATCCATGATAAACAGTCAGTTTCCATGACTTTTGGACATTTTTCGCTGAAATCCATGACTTTCCATGACCAATTTCGATCATATTTGAAATCCATGACTTTCCCTGACTTTCCATGACTTTCCATATGCGCGGACACCCTGTTTATATCTTGAGATACACCTCTTTAAAGTTTTGGGCCACCATGCATTTAATTCAGATGAAACTTTTTCAGAATTTTTTTTAAAAATATTTCCCGTTCTCAAATGACCATATACTTTTGTATTTAGGTAAAATACGTCACAAAGAGCCACCTGGTGGCGAAAAGTCAATTTTGTTAAAAAGTGCAGACATGACTTTTGTGCTCAGCACAGCAGAATACTATACTACACTGCAAGGTTGACAAAAACATCGTGACGTCAGCGTGACGTTAGCCTATGAAAAACGAGCTAGATAAAACGTCACAGCCTACTTGGCGAATGAGAGGATATCGCTAACTGCTTGTGAGCTCTTAAGCGCGATTCACAGAGCAAACGAAACGCGCGGGCGAAGCGAACTTTTCCCCTCGAAACAGGTTTTCGTTCCCATGACAACGCGGCGAATATTCGCCTGTCGCGAGCGATCTAGCATGCTAGATATTTTCGCGTGCGAAAGGCGAACGAAATTTGGCAACGAGAGCGACAGCCAGTTAGAGGGAAGGCGTCATCTTTGCTCTGTTTTGACCGCGTGGACATTCGATTTCATTGGCTCTCGCGAGTTGGGCGCGCTTTATCCTTAGTGGGTGAATACCATCACGTGACTTTCGCCCGCATCTAGTACGAATGATCGGAATTTTTGACCAGCGAGCGAAAAACGCTTCGTTCGTTCGCGTCGCTCGCAATCTGAATCGGCCTTTATTGGCTCCGCCCGTAGTGACGTCAGCGTCAACTTAATTTGCTATCTAGTATACATGTTGCACAAGCCGCCGAAAAGGGTAAAACGGTGTAGCACCAGCGGCACCCGCTGAGAGATGCCTTTTGACTGGCTATGGCACCCTTAAAAGTCCTATTACCCTCCCTATGGCACCTTAGAGGTACCATGGGGCACCCCAATCTGTACTTTTAACAGTGTATAAACTTCCCCAATGAAGTTCCGACATTTCCATAATCATTTCGAAGAAACATCATGAAGTACAGTTCGTCACTTTGGAAGAATAACGCTGCGACTCAAAAAAATCGAAAAATGACATTTTTATATCATTTTGTTCAGAAAAAATCGCTCTTTATGATGAACAAGGTTACAACTCAAAAGTGTCCAAAATATCCGCTAGGGAGCAATGTTTGGAGAGCACTGATGTACCTCAAACTGCCTTCACTCTTTTTAAAATGACGTCATTAGTTAAAATGCCATTGAAGTCAATCATGCTACATTAGAAAAGAGATTAAAATGCGGTGTTTTTTATGCTAGTTTCATTGTATTGCGACTATTTTAGTCGCAATAGTTTTGAGCACAAGCGCGATAGAAGTTTCTGAAAAATTAAAAATTGCTCTCCTGAAAAATGGGCTTTTTTGAGTGGTAGCGTTATTCTTCCAAAGCGAAGAGTTTTTGACGGACTTGGAATTGGTATAAAATTCGAAACGATGCTTAAACTCACTTGTTTGAGTTGAAAATCTTCAATCTGAAATAAACGACGAGGAAAAAAAAGCAATACATTGTAATCAAATCAAGGCAACGCAAACAAGAAAATCAAGGGAAGGGCTCAAATAATGCCAAATATTCGATGTTTTACAAAACGCGCTGAAATGCACACTACACATGCACGCTAAATGTGCATATAGTGCAACAAAAATAAGTTATTTTTAAAAGGAGAAACATTTTCGAACGAATGAACACGCCAAACCGGAATGAATAATTTAACACGCTTGACGTCATTTTTTTTTTTTTTTTTACTCTGACAATGTAACCAATGTCGGTCACATCCCCCTTTTGGGTATAACTTTGACATACCCCCCCCCCCAAAAAAAATTACACGCCAAATCTGGCACTCCTTAATGGACTTTTTAGGGTTGCTGTTTCTTACTTTGGTGTTGCCAATTTAGGTTTTTTCAGCTTTTAGGTTTTTGCTGTTGCCAAATTTAGTGTTTTCTTGCATTTTGTACTATTTTTGAGGTTTTTTTTTTTTAAGTTTTGCGGCAACAATTTTTTTGAGGCAACAATAAAAACAGGTATTTTGCTTGGCGAGAAAAAAAAAAGTTGCCAAATTTCAGATTTCGGGGGGGGGGTACATCAAAGTAGTTCCCCCTTTTGAAATTCTGGGCACGGGCTTGTCTATCATGCAGTGACACTTGATCAGAAAACTTTTCCAGAAAAGAACGATGATATTTTCACCTACAGTAAAATCAAAAACAGCTCATTGGATGGAGGAAGAATCGAGACGAGGTCTGAAATTTCTCGAGAATTATCAACTTCGAGACCTGAATGTCTCAAAATTTCCCGAATCATCAAAGAACATTTACTGAATCGATATTTTTGGGAGGTCAGAGTGACCTCCCATTGGGGTGTCCTTGATTGGAATTTTTACGACTAGTTAACAGCAGAATGTAATTTTCAAAACAATAATTCGGAATTAGTTTACAGAATTTGAATAACATTTGAATTAAAACATCATTTTTAAGAAAAACTATGAAAAGAGAAACAAGGCATCGCTCAACGCTTACATAATAATTCTAAAAAGTCAAAATTGTAATTTAAAAAACAATAATGGAGAATAGTGTCAAGAATCATTATCATTATAATCTGCAACCGATTGATCCGGAATCGGTTAATTTTAAATCGGTGCATTTCAAATTGGTATTATGAAAATATAAGCTTGACCTTGAAAATAGTGTACACTAGTGGACTTAATTCAAGACTCTTTTGAATTTTTTAAAAGATTTCATCATTTGACATTGTATAACGAATTATTCTCGGCCCCGCTTAATCGGGTAACGGATAAACGAGTACTCCGCTTATACGAATAAATCTCCCCGGAACCGATGCCATAGACACAATGTTCAAGGTTCCGCTTAATCAAATACCCCGCTTAATCGAATAATATTTCTTAGAACCGACAGTATTCGTTTAAGCGGGGCCGACAGTATTTGATTTATTCATCTCACTTAAATCATTAATTTTTATCTTCTCTAATACGTGTGCATTCATTTCATGTCAACATTACGTTTTTTTTTTTATTATTCATTAAAAAATAGCAAATGTTTTTTTTTTTTTTTTTTGCATTAAAAAATCGATTTTAAAAAAGTTCTCCCCATTGCAATTGGGAGGTCGCAAAAATACGTTTCTGGGAGGAGGAAAATTTTCAATTTACCGAAAGAAGCCTCAAATTTTGTTGAATGATAAAACATGAGCATTTACACATAATTACATGCAATGAAAGAGATATTAGAGACATTAAAAGATATTTTTGAAAAATACTGGACTATTTACTATCTCCAGATTTGCCGAATCGTGAGACAAAAGTTGCCGTCAATATAGAGGGAAGTCACGTGACCTCCCGTGAACAAGCCTGATTGAGATACAATATGAATGAAAACAAAAATACTGCATTTAAAGAGCACATAAATCAAGAAAATGAAAACTGCCTTCAGAAAATGTTATAATTTAAAAATTTTGCTTCAAATAGCTTTCCTCGACAAGGACCAATATTTTAATTTTTCCCCTCTTCATAAATTCTCAGAAATAATCAAGTATTTTTTTAAAAATCTTATAAACAGAAACAACTAGTTTCACATGCGTCCAAAAAGCCAACAAATCTATAAATCTGAAATGCACACATAATCAGACTAATGATCGATCAAGATCTTTTGAAAAGCTAGTTAGTTGCAATTTAATGTACTATTTTCCATTTATTTAACAAATCATTTAAAATTGCAAAGAGACTTCCAGGTGTTATGTAGTAGGTGCGCACGGATATTAGTAAAAGAAAATGATTGTTTTGCATCACATTGGGAGGTAATTTTTTTCAGCCGACTTCTTGTATTTTTTTTTTTTTTTTTTTAGGACGGGCAACGCCGTGAGGTTTCAAGCTAATAAAAACGCACAAGCTAGTTACCACAAAATGCTTTTGACTTTATGATCAATCAAAATCTTTTGAGAAAGATATCAGAGACGGATCCAAGGGAAGGGGTGATGGGAGCGATGCAGTGGCGTATCCAGGGGGGGGGGTGCCAAGGGACCAATGCACCCCCCAAGATTTTGTAAGACTATAAACAACGGTGGCACTGAATTTTGAAAAAACATGTAACCGCCATGTAAATATGCTTCAGGTTTTTTCAATGAAAAATACTTTAAGGACACTGAAACATTGTCATATTATTTTCTGTTTTCGACAATAAGAAGCAAAACTAATTGTTATTCTGTAATTGTGGAAATGTAAGAGGAAAATGATCTTTGAGCAACGTTCAATAGAAAAAATTAAACCGAAATACTGCGTTTTTAAAGTTTCACATATTTCTTGATTTTTTTCCTTTCTCATCACAGTGTCGATGTTCGATGTGCACCCCCCCCCAAAAATCAATTCCTGGATACGCCACTGGAGCGATCACCTCTCCCTTGGGGGGACTTTACGCCAGAAACTTTTTGATATTAAAGTTCAAAAAATGATGTTGGTGAAAGGATTCTTGGAGCTCTCCTCCAGAAATGTTTCGAAATTGAAGTTCAAAACCTTTGCGACCAACATTGGCTGATCAGTATACATAGTAAAAAGTAAAAAAAAAAAATAAAGTCTTTGAAAAATTTCTTGATCTGCGCTTGAAAAATATGCATTAAAAATGATAAATATTTCACAAACGCGAATTCATAAAAAATGGAACACATCAACTCACCTTGCAAAGCGAGGTAATCGAAATATCCGAACGGTCTAGGAACAAACGCATCTTTGGCATAGAGAGGATTGAGCGACATGATGAACCAAAACAAAAAAACAAAATGACTTTTTATCCTAAGTTGACATTGACGATACTAAACTTTCGGCGCGATCACACTTT
>JAXGGA010004038.1:0-93634 GCA_038373865.1 Uloborus plumipes | reverse complement strand
GCACATAGAAAAAAACACTTCTGTTTTTTTACAAAAAAACAAAAATGTGTACTTAATTATATACCTACAAATGCATAGATGCACTTACTATTTTTGTAAGTATTGTAAATTGTAACCACACAGTGGCATAGCAATAAATTCTTCAAGGGGTGTCCAGGATAAAAATAGAAATCGCTGATGCTTGCAAATGTAAATAGAAGCAGTCGTAATTTGATTATCAACTTAACATGTACAATTATACTTGCGTATAATTATTAATTCATTAGATGAGGATAAACATCGTTTAAAAGAAAACAAAACAAATATGTCTGTATAGAAATTTTATTTTGGAGGAATCAGCATTCGGGGCCCCCTTTCCTACGCAACTGATTGAAGTACAAATGAAGTTTAAAACCAAGATAAATAAAGCACAAATTAGGTCCAAAAAGTACAGAAAATAGTTATTTCTAGGCTACAATGGCGCCTCTTCATCACTGCAAAAAGCTCAGCACACAACATGAAAGCTATGAGAGAACTGATTACTTACTTTTTACCAACTTTTTGCACTGATGAAGGGGCTCCATTATAGCCTTGAAATAGCTATTTGCTGCACTTTCTACCCAATTTGTGCTTTATTTACGTTAGTTTTTAACTTCAATTATATTTTAGCACAAAGCTTACTTGATCATTTTTCATTTAACTATAAGTATGCTCGTTTGGGAAAATAAGCAACTATGCTTTATTATTTAACAAACGAAAATGAATAATAGTGGAAGAGAAATGACGATTTCGTTTTCGCTTTATTTCTGTTTTTTAAAGGAAAAAAAAAGAATCATAATTTACGAGTTCATATATCTAGTGCAGAAAACCGCTAATAGATGGCAGCAGCAGAAAACGTTTGCAATCTTTCGTTTGAGAGGTGAGGTGAGGCAGTGGTTGGAAAAACTACATTTTTTTTTTTTTTTGTAGCAAACTACAACTACAACTACTTTGTTATAAATGTAGTTAACTACAACTACAACTACTTTTTTTTTAAATGTAGGGCCTACAAACTACTTTTGAATTGTAGTCGCTACTTTTTAAAAAATAAATAAATACAAAGAATACTCCGTTTGAAAATCGAACCAAAAAAATTCGAAAAGTGGTTTACATTAATAAATTAACTCATTTGAATATGGAATAGAACTAGGAGTTGTCTTTGAATTTACGAGTATTTGTTACTTTCCCTTCTTGTTCCTTTTTTTTTTTTTTTTTTTGATAAAATTTGTCCGAACGGGATAGATTCTTACGATTTTAGGTATTTTTTTACAATTTTTACGAATATTCGCCACAAGAAAATATTCAAAAGTTGAAAGATTGAAAGAATTCAACCTTCAATTTTTTTTTTTTTTTTTTCTTTTTTTTTTTAGTTTATTGCTAGGGAATATTTAGGAACATGACAATTATTTGAAGGAATATAAAAATTATGATGCCAAATAAACCAATGACATCAAACAGATAGAATGTATTTCGTCAAAATGATGTATCGATGATCAGCTCATATTTTTTTGGTTCTTATTTCTCATTACGTTCGCTGTTGTACTCGTGTAAGATTTGCACCAGTCAGAGTCAATTAAACCTTGTTTTTCTCTTTCGTTCTCTCTTACTTAATTTTTTTTCATTTATTTATTTATTAATTGAATTTAAAAGTAGTTTCCAGAAATCGCTACAAACTACTGTTCTTTTGTTTCACGCTACTCACTACTCTACTTTTTTTTAAAAAAGTAGTGCGCTATACTACAAACTACTAAAAAATGTAGCTACTACAGTAGTTTCGCTACTTGCAGCGCGCTACTTCCGACCACTGAGGTAAGGGGAAAGATGAAATCGGGGATGAAATAATATAATATAAAAAACAGCTTAATAATATACAAACGGAGGGCCGACGAGAGCCCATGTCAGCCTAGTCGGAAACTAGGGGCCCGATCCGGATCGAAGTGGAAAAGGATTTATGAGAGGGAGAGGGCCCGGTGATCAAACTAACGACTGGGCTATCGGCTGCCTTGCACAAATAAACAGGAACACTGCATACATGTGTTTCTGTGTTACAAAGAGTGCAACTTTCAATGCAAAATGAATTGAGCTTATGGATTTTTTCGGGTGTCTTTTCATTCATAAGCTGAAATTATTAGCATTGGAAAAGACGTTAACTGAAATGTAGAAACACATGCAGTGTTCCTGCTCAATTGTGCATCTATACGTTGCTCTATGTTCTTTCATTTTTCAAGCATAAAAGTATTTATTTATTTCGGGGTATGAAACCTTGTCGCTGCTAGGGTTTTAGCGAGCAGTATTTCTTCAAATCTGACATGAGTTCATCTTTCGCTTTATTAAAAGTAATTAACAAGACTCTGTCTTTTTTTTTTTTTTCACGAATTAATGCAGTAGATAATGTTAGCTACTGATATCAAAACAATGTGAAAGAAAAAATTCACATACATTACGACATGAACCCAAAATTATTTTTTAAATATATAGATATAAAATCAGATTACACCTGGAGTTTTCAAAATAATTGAAAATGCCATTTCTAACACAACGACTTATGACGTTATGACGGTATTCAAACACAAGGGGGGATCTAGAAAGTTTTCAAGAGAAAGACTATTGATTTTTGTCACTTACTTTCGGGTTAGAAAAAAAAACAGAAAGCTTTTAGACTTCAATTTCGAAACATTTCTGGGGAGAGCCCCCGAAAATCAGTAAAACTTTTCCGAAATTACATGTTTTTAACTTCAATGTCGAAATATTATCGGTGGAAAACCCCTCAAGGGAGGGGCTATTGCCTCATCGCCCCTCCCTTGTATCCGCCCCTGTTTAAACATTTGGTGTCAATTTTCCCCCGGCAGAATAAAAAGGGGAAGGGAGGGGCACGAAATAAAAGCATTGATGCATAAAAATAAAGGGACTTATAAATTTCTTTAAAAAATCAGGGCTTTAAAAAAAAAATCAGAACAATTTCAGAGCACAACTAAATAATAATAAAGAACAATTTCAGTTTATTATCAAGTGATTGAAAGAATTATAGATCTTTTTTTTTTAAATTATAGCTTAATTAAGTTAAGCTTTTTTTAAGATTAAAATATAGATGATTAGTCGAGAAAATAGTTCTAAAAGTAATACAGCTCATCAATTGAACTAAAAAATCAATGAAATTAAAAAAATTGCAAATATAATATCATTACGTAATTTCTATGACCAGGAAAAATGTTGCACGATGCAAAGATATATGACAAACCAATCACTGTAATGCAATCTGGTCAGTGAAAAAACTATAAAAGTCATCTGTAAATTTTAGATTTAGGGAGGTGATCCACGGACCTTAGTCAACCATACCTATAAATATCAGCGTACCTGACAGTACAAACCATTTCCTAAATTCGAAACTAACGTCGTAATATTGTGCGATAGATAAAAATTAATTTGTTTTCATAAAATAAGAAGTTCTTATTAGTTATTCCTATTTCAAATATGAAGACCTACTAATGGTCAGTGCAGTACATATTCATTGAATATTATGCAGGTTTTGATTTTAATCGAGTATTGCAATTTGACATGCTCATATGGGGAGAAATTTAATAAATTATTTCATTTATTTATTTATTCTTTAATGTATTCATTTATTAATAAAGTCTTAAATATCCACCTATTTATTTTTTCACAAGTTTTTCATTACTTTATTCACACATACTTTTAATCAATCATCAATTGAAACGCTTATTTCAAAAACCAGTCAAACCAAAAAATTTCCAATTGTAAGAAAATATTTAGCTCATTACATTAAATTATTCAATCGTAATCACAACAATTTTTACTCAAAAAATAGATCTGAATATGTGTACAGTTTAGTTTAAAATAGTGCATTAAATCAGGGCCAAAAATGCTTTTCGAACTTTTAAAATTTGCCACTTGACTGAAATTTGAAATTAACAGTTCAATTCATTCGTTTCTGGTTCAATCATGAAACATATTTTTTTTTATTAATTCAGTTCGTCTTGCAGTCAAAATTCTTATAGTTTCAATAAGAAGTAGTTTAGTTAAACATATAGAAAATTTTTCATTAGCAAGGGTCAGTCTGCTTCAAGATATAGACCATAGAACAGTGTTCTCCGAAAAAGGGTTCTAACCCAAATTCCTTATACCAGCTAAACTTGAAAAATCTGTTTTTAAGACTTCAATTTCGAAAAAACTCCGCGAGAGATATCCGTTTTTCCTCTAAAATCAAAAGGTAATTAAAAATTATGTTTTGAAATTTGTCAATCGTATCTTACTTTTAAAGCAGATGCACAATGCACATACTTAAAGCATTTCTTTGTATTAAAGTCATTTTAGAAAATTACCCTTTTCTGTTTTTTATTTTTCGTCAAATTTTTAACTGTAGAAACTGGTGTTTCGCCGATAAGCAAATTGGCCGATTACCGATTAATCATCATTATTATTTTTTTTTTCATGCCAATAATTCCTTCATCACTTCTTTGTCCTTTCACTATAACAATTTCAGAAATAGTTACTAGTTATTTTTTGAGAGACGATTTACTTTCTCAATTTTTCTAATTTTCATAAAATAATTTCAAAATTTCATCAAATTTTTTGAGCCAATTTCAATATTATTGTTTATAAAGTTACATTTGTGAACTAGACATAAAAGTGTAAAAGATTTAGGGAGGAGGTTGTGATGAACAGGCTAATTTGGGCCCATTTTTAATGTAAATTTATTTTTTTAATTATTAGTAGCCATTTAATCCCAGACTTTAATTCTTTATGAAAATTATGAGCACTTTGCTAACGGAGAAAAATATTGACAGTATTTTTTTACATTTAATTCAGTTTTGCGCACTATCTGTGTTATTTGTTTTGTTTTTACTCTGTATACTGTCATACTACATGCTATCACACTGTTTAGTAGTATTGGTTGCTGAAAATTACATTTATTTACTGTTAGCAAATTTATTTATTATAGTTTCTCGTTGAAGATGCACTTTAAAAGAATTATTTTAAATTAATTTTTCCCGCCAATTAATCGGCATAATTTTGCCAATTATAAATAATCGGCCTAATTTTGCCGATTATGACCGATTAATTGGTGCATCCCTAGTAGAAACTTTAAGGAAGATGGGAAAGGGGGCAGTTTCAAGTCTTTGCCTCAGCTGGGAAACGTCGAAGATCTGGCTAAGTATTCGCTCTCTCCTCAGAAAAATAATACATCAATGCCTACTTTAAAAACTGAGGACGCACAACACATCCCTCTAGATCACTTTTCACAAATAAACTGCAGCCAACAAATGACAAAGTTTGATTCAAACAAAACGACAAAGTCATATGTCATTCATTCTCTACTGGATTTCCTCACATCGAGCACTGAAAATCGAAAGTAATTCTAAAATACAGGGGCTAGCCAAGAGGGAGTGTTTGGGGATGTATACCCTTTGAAAGCTCAGAAAGTCTAAATTTTTAACCATAAAAAAAACTTTATCTAACCATGTAAACCTCCGAAAAAACAGTTTCTACATACTCCGCTGTGTAAAAACGAGCTTTATTTACTGCCATATTTCAAAACATTTGGTTATAACAAAACTATGACAAAATCGACTATAACAAAATCAACACACAAATTGTGTTTTTTTCCACCAAACCAAAAAATGGGCAGAACAAATGTTACGAAAGGCCTAGACAACTAATATTCAATCGCTTTGGCTACTTATCTTTACTGTGTTAAATCTGTACCTCAGAGCCAATCTAGCGCCTCCAAAAATGGCGATTTTCACTTCATTTCTGCATTGTGCGTAGAATTTTATTCCGCATCGATTCATTAGAACGTTACTCCATGAAATAAGTTCCTTCACAATTATTTAGCAGCGTTAAAATAACGCTAGTCCGATCCTTTGCATGCATCAGACTAAGGTTTTTGAGCTCTCCCGAAAAGTAAAGAAAATGGACTTACGTTTATCTGGCTCTGAGGTACAGAAATGGCACTTGATATTTTAGACGTCGTTATAAAAACCATAGACACCAATTATCCGTGCTTAACATCAGAAATAAAATTGAATCGTTTATTTCGAAAAGGTAACATCTCTATTTTGATCTCCTCTGTCTCTTTAGAAAATTAAACAGCCCACGGTTATATTTTTGAATGTCATAATCAAAGGTTATTTGGTAAATTATTGCAGTAATTGTGTACTTAACTAAAGGCATTTTTTCATTGATTTTGACATTCAAAAATATAACCGTGCGCTGTTTAATTTTCTAAAGAGACAGAGGAGATCAAAATAGAAATGTTACCTTTTCGAAATAAACGATTCAATTGTATCAGACATTGTAATACGCTATTTGTGTTGTAAGGAGAATGTTTAGTAATTCTCTGAGCTACAGATTATTAAGGTAGCTTTATGAGGACAACCATGATGAAATTAATCGTTGGTCATTTTTAAACACCGAGAGTCTCTCTAATACTCCAAAAGTGTTTGCCTAAATAGGTTCTGGAATATTTTCGATTAGTTTAGAATATGATATGCGGCTTAAAGAAAATAAAATTAACAAGTCGGATTACCCATATCGAGTAATCTAAAACAAAATAGTGTAACATTTTATTTTCCATTTTAAGTCAAAACATTTACAAAATTAAAATTCAGTACAAAACATAAATCAGAATGTTTTTCAAAATAAAATACTCATTTCCACTGCATGATTCCAGGAACTTTTTTTTTTCGTTTGAGTTCATTTTATTTTTTAAAAGTCGCAAATACACACACACAAAGCTTTCATCAGCTGCTCTTCGCATGCCCCTCCACTCCGTTCTTTTTGCCCTCTGAAGCGAAACCGTTGGCCTTCCCCTTTCCGTTCTCGCACACGACTCCGTTTCCGTTTTCGTGCACGGCTCCGTTTTTGCACTCCGGTTTCTTCTTGTACGTCTTCGTGTAGAAGTTGTAGAAGAGGGCCAGGAAGAGGCTGGCGAAGAAAATGTCGATGTAAATGCCGTAGATGTGCGTCTTGCAGCCCAGGAGTGGAATGATGAGGAAGACGAATACGAGGACGACAACAAATTGTACCTTTGAAGAGAAAAAAAAATGTTAATCCATGAATGCCTAGCGTCCTTTTTTAGGGACGGTCCAAAAAGTGTGTCTGAATTTTCCAAAAATAAACATTTCAACCAAATAATAGTGTTCAATTATTACTTCGGTATTGTTTCAATTCATAATTAACAGATTGCAGCACATAACCGTTGTAAAGTGTGTTCTGTAGCCGTTTTATTATGATTTTTATCAAGAATTACGTCGTTCACAACCTCAAAAACAAAAAGCTAAGTTTTTAAAATTATTCCCAGCTTCCCAGCGTATGTTAATTGCTGCTTTTGTTCTTCTTATCAAATGTCTTTTTAAATATTATATCGTAGGCAGAAAAAAAAATTGTAAAAAAGTATGCACCCTCTGGTGCCTAACGTCCCTTTTTAGGTGCGATTTTTCTTTTCTTTTTTTTTATTATTTTTTACATGATATTTTTTTAATTATTTTTCCAGTCCATTAAACACTATTTGTAACCAGTATAAGAAATATCTTTGGAAAAAAAAAAATGTCAGGCATTAATGCCAGTGGCATACATTTTCATCAAACTTGGCACAGAGGTTCCTTGATGCACTAAAACTCACATAGGCGGGGTTTTGAATTTTCAAAAAAATCCAAAAAGTTCAATTCAAATCTTTTGTCGAAAAATGGCCATTTTCTTTCAATTTTGAATATATAGAGCAATAGAGATAAGCCATTAAGAATAAAAATTGATAAAATTTAACACATTTAAATGCGAGTATTTTCCAAGAAAGATTACGATTAACAATGAATTATCAATTTAAGGCTCACCTATTTCACTTTAGCATGAAATAAGTTAGAAACAGATACTGCTACTTGTATTCAACACTATTTGAACCACTATTAGGAACTACTATGTTGAATTAATAAGCACCCGAGCAACGCTGGGTAATAAGCTAGTATTTTATGTAATTTTGTTCATACCTTATGAGTCCGAACTTGCACTTCATTTTATTAAAATGACCTGGGCCGGGTTTTAATCTAGTTTTTTATAGCTTTCATTTTGCACTATATCATGTTGCTTTTCCAGTTAGTGCAGAAAACAGATGTAATTTGCACAAAACACTTTACAAAGACTCAAACTTTGTTGGGCTCTTGTTTCATTTCACGATTTTATTAGGAATATGGTCTTAATTCTACAACTAACGCAATTATTATTTTTTTTAAATCCAGAAACAACAATTAACCCGTTAATGCTTAGCGTCCCTTTTTAGGGACGGTCCAAAAAAAAGGTCTGAATTCCCCCAAAATGAATATTTCAACCAAATAATAGTGTTCAATTAGTACCTTGGCATTGTTTCAATTCGTTATTAACAGATTGCAGCACATAACCATTGTAAAGTGTGTTCTGTAGCAGTTTTAATATGACCTTTATCAAAAATGACATCGTTCACAATCTCAAGAGAAAATGCTAAGTTTTCAAAGTTATTCCCAGCTTCCCAGTTTATGTTAATTGCTGATTTTATTTCTTCTTATAAGATGTCTTTTTGAATACTATATCGTAGGCAGAAAAAAAATTTAGTAAAAAGAGTATGTACCCTCTGGGGTCTAGCGTAACTTTTAAGGGACGATTTTTCTTTCTTTAATAAAAAAATTATTTTTTCCATAATACTTTTTTATTATTTTTCCTGTCCATTAAACACTGTTTGTAACCAGTATACAAAATATCTTTGGAAAAAAAATGTCAGGCATTAATGGGTTAAATAATAGTTTTTACTCGATAACAGATATGCCTCATAAGATAAGTTCATTACTGAGACAAAAAATGGTATTCTTTCTTGAAATCTAAAATAATAATAATAATAATAATAATAATAATAATAATAAAAATATATAAGTAGGTTCTGTGTTCTTCATTAAGTTTATGAAATAAAACAAGGGTACAACATATTTTGAGTCTTTGTAGAGTGTTTTATGCAATAATTGATACTTCTGATTCCGGTAGCAGCATTTGTTTCAGTAGTCTGAGACGCAGATTAAAACTATAAAAATAGAGTTTACAAGAAAAACCGACGTTATACAAATCGTAAAATTTAAACCGGCGCTCTAAAAATGCTTAAGAAAGAGAGGCTGATGCGAGTACATAGTACCTGTGGTTTATGTCTTCGAAAATACAATACAAGTCTTCATTAACTAAAATTAAAGATTTTTTTTCTGTAAAATTTAAGGTTTTCTTTCCTCTCCCAACTAAGAAATTGCCTGCAGACTTTCTTAACACAAAAAACATCTGTTAATTGAATGAGTGGTTAATTGAATCAGCCACTTTAATGGATGACATGATTCGTACACTAAAAAATGAGTGTTGTTTTTACAATAAAAAACAGCTAGTTTTATAGTAATAAACTAAAAGTTGCTAATTTTACAGTAATAAACGGTAAATTTGCTACTTTTACAGTATTTAACTGTAAAATATCTAATTTTACAGTAATAAACTAAAACAGCTAATTTAACAGTTTATTACCGTGCATTTTACAGTTTGAAACTGGAACCTCTGCTGTCAGTATTATACTGTTATTTTTGCAGTGTAATACGGCTAAATTTTACGGCAATGAACTGTAAAATTTCTAAGTTTACAGTAATAAACTGTAAAATTGCTAGTTTTACAGTTCATTACGGTGCATTTTAGTTTTAAATTGAAACCTTGGCTGCCAGTGTAATCTACTTATATTAAAAACTGAGTATCTTTCTAACTATCTTTCTTTCTTTCTAACTATCTTTCTTTCTTTCTAAATATCTATCTATGTCACGCTTCTTTCTCCTGAACGCCAATGAACTGAAAGTCGAACCAGGCAGGTACCGATAGATAGGTAATTTTTCAGGCTTCATGAGTTTTAATTTATATTATTATACGATTTTAATTAACGAAGATATCAATTAATAAGTAGTTCAATTTAAAGCGATTAGGCCTAATAAATGATTAAATATGAAATCCATTGTTGCTATGAGAGAGGAATAACAATGATAATGAGAATTTTGAATGAAGGCTTAACTAAATCAAACATGAAATTCATTAACGGGCCAAGTACGTAGTACTTTTATCGCTAGCTACTTGTAGTTTTCTGAAATATAAATTAGTTGAAAAGCCATCTACTTATATTAAAAACTGAGTATCTATGTTTGTTTCTTTCCTTTGAGCGAGCTGAACTCACTGAAACTTTCCTCACCAGCTTGAAGGCGCGAAGTGCCTGAGCAACATCTCAATAATTCGAATGATTTTTAAAAGCAGGAAAAAAGAAAAGGCGCAAAGGCGCCTCTTAGCGAGGCGCCTTGGCGGGGAGTAGTTTCTTGAAATTTTCCTCACTTCCTTTAAGGCATGAAGTGCCCGTGCAACGCCGGGCCACGTGCGTAGTATGTCTTGAAATCTTATGAACTTATGAACATTAAATTTATATCAAATAATATAACATCAGAATGAGGGAAAAGTTAGGGAGGGAGGACGTTATGCACCAACATGCCGCATGAAGCTAATCTAGCTGCCCTGGCAGCTACTACTGTAAAAACAACGGTTCATATTTTGCAATATATCGATTTTTCCGACTCAATATGAAAAGTTAAACTGCAACACTGTTTACCATTTGTAGTCGAGTCAAGTACTCTTTCCACCAGAGATGTTTCTGAACCTCGGGACCCATAGCTGCCAAGCCGTAGTATGTGTACATGATGATGTGCACGAAAGAGTTGACACACCCTGGAATGAACTGGAAGCCACCTGCAACGCAAAGAGAAGGAAACATTCAGGAAAATGGCGCTCTCAGACCCAATTAAAGAAAGTTAACAGAGTATAAAGCAGTAAGTAACCGCCCCTAAGGAAGGGCTAAGGCAGAAAACAGGCAATACTCCGCCAGCTCGTTTATTCCATCCATGGACTGCAGTTTCGTGCCTAATATGCACTCATCAGCATGGTATAGGAATTAAACGAGCTGGAGGCAAAAATTCTATTATACTGCCGTGCTAAGCACAAAAGTCGTATCTGCACTTTTTAGCAAAATTGAGTTATCGCTACCAGGTGGCTCTTTGTGACGTACTTTACCTAAGTACAAAATTATATGGTCATTTGAGAACGGGAAAAATTTTTAAAAAAATTCTGTAAAAGTTTCATCTAAATCAAATACATGGAGAGGTAAAACTTTAAAGAGTAATATCTCAGTTTGAGCTCGATTGCAGATACCACTTTTGTGCTTATAGAGTGCTTTGTGCAGTATAGAGCAAAGAGAGCCAATAAAAACTGGTAGCTAATGTGAAAATTAGATTACCAGTGAGAGTGACCGCACTTAGAACAAATTTGCAACAAGCGACGCCTATTTGTATTACTTACCATTTAAGCGACGCTTTTCAACAATTGTGAAAGTTAGAATGAAACATAAAAAAGGTTCAAAAAAAAAACGTTGATAGAGCACTGTTAGAATTCAGTCCATTCATTTGATTTCCATTTAGAAAATTGGCTTTAATCCAAACGAAATTTATTTTTTTCTGTTCCATTTTTTGAATAGAAAATCATTCAAATTTTGAAGACTATAGCGATGAAATTTTAATGCTTGTTTCTTTTGAGTTTGGTGTTCATTCTTAATATTTCTCCAGCTTTTGGTGCTTAGTGTGACATTTTTTCCAAAAATTTTATCCCTCACAGACCACATTTTCCACGACTAGATATTACAACTTATATTTGAAGGCTCATATAAAGTTTAAACTTAAAAAAAAAAAAAATCGTCTCACTTCTTTCAGTCCTCATCATCACCCAGGCAATAATGGGCAAGGCACTGTGATGTATAACATGAAGATTTGTGATCAAATGGTCTTTCTTCCTCAATACAAAGAATATCTGAAACAGAAAAAAATAATAATAAAATGATAACGCCAAAAATATTCGTCTTTAATGCATTTACAACGAAATTAGCAAAGTACGTTTCATGGCTGAAGAACAATTAAATTTCAAAATTATATCCATCAGAATCAGGATCCTGTCATGTATTTGAAAAAGGTAAAACCACACACTTTACAGTGATGTCCTCCATTTAAAAATGAGATCATGTTAAGACCGACGGGGTTCTATCTCACATTTTGAATGAAGAAATAATTTTATGCACTTTAAGGAAATCTTAATTATTTTTAAATAATCAAACGTTGGGCCCTACTCGTGCAGAAATGTAAAATCATCTCCAAGATAACATAGTATAATATTCATAATGATACCCGATTAAATGATCATGCATTGCTTATATACTTTTTTTCGAACTTTCAACCTTAAGTTTGAACTATATTTGGAATTATAATACACAAAGAAAAAACAAATGCTTCTTTACAAAGTGTATTTTCAACTTTTGTTTCAATTCACTTTCGTTAAATTATACTCGGCTGCAACCTTTCTTGACTATGAAGAAATAAGCTGCCCAAGTAGCATCAACTCATCGGATTTTGCTCAGCCGATCATCGAACTCCTCGTAAACTGATCCCGTAACGCACGATGACATCGTTCCGATCAGTATCCGAGCCCGGTTTTCGATGAGCTACTCTTCATCGAAAAGCGATATCCTTCTGATCAACTTTCCCGATGAAAATAAGCTGAGCATCCAAAATTGATCCAAAATTCATCGGCACGGGACTGCACTGCTCGCAAATTGCTCCAAATCTCATCGTATTTAGAGCAAAACTCATCGGATTTTGCTGCTCGGATTCTGTTTGGTCGATGAGACATATTGGAGCAATTCCCGGTGAGAGCTCATCGAATCCGATCATCTGCCGATGAGAATTTCATCGGGTTTCGATGAATGGCCGTTCATCTGCCGATGAGATTATGCTGCTAGGGTGAGACCAAGCAGAGGAAGTAGTTCCTTGCACGGTGTCCGAATTTTGGGTGAAATTGGACCCTTCCCTTTAGAAATCGAATTAGATTCTTTCACACATATGTGGCCTTTTTTAGTCATAATATTTGAAATTTTTTAGTATTTTCAATTCTACGAGCGCAGAAGCGTACACCATTTGAATCGAACGCGCCAGCCAATAAGAGTTCACACACAGTTGGCGATTTCTTCTAATTCGCCAAGAAGGTTTCTGTTAACTCGGTTTTTCTTCCGCGCGTTGAACTTAAGTTACAAGCAAGTACAATAAAGATACCTAGACTTACCGTATCAGCAAACTCCAAATATTTTAGCATATAAATAATCCATCCAGTGGATGTGGCCTGCAAAAACATTCACAAAACATGTAAAATAAAACCAAAAGTGCACTAAAAAAGATCACTGCAATTTAGAAGATAAAAAGAAAATTTGAGCCTCAACTTTTGAAAACTTACGTAATAAGAGTAGTGTCCTTTCCGAACTTCCGTTGGCACACAAATTTTCTTGTAAGAATCTGTCGTGAGGAAGAAGTAAATGAGCTGTCAAAAAATGTAAGGAAAGAATTAATGCTTTTTTTCAATATATATATTTATTTTATTTTATTTTATTTTACCTTCAGTGAAATTCTTATTAATACGTGCATTTATGTTTTTCAATGCAATAAGAAAACATGGAAAAATATTTTAAAAATTTAACTCTAAATTTTCACCACTTTTTAATTAAAAATAGTTTTGTTGACAAATGGCTACATCATGCATTCTACAGAAAAAAATAATTTTAAATGGTTGTCTTTGAAAAAGTTTTCTTTCGTTTTTGTATATAAAAAATAGAGAAATTGAACATTTGGTGCACTGTACTCTTAAAAAATCCTTTACATTTTAACATTTTACATCGTTATTTATTCGTACTGTGTTCTGGCCGATGATCAGTTCTGTCAAATCTGATATCTTTTGGAGGCTCTCTCGAGTAAGTTTTCGTTTTTTGGTTTGTAACCTAGTTCCTCTGTAGCTAATGGTCTTCCTCTCTTTTAATACGCTTTTATTAGTTTCACATGTGGGTTTATTTGTATCCATGTATGTAACTCTGAATAAAATATAAAATTCACGTTTTTTGCAAATATAAAAGTAATATATTAATTATTATTATTAATACTAAAGGCTAAACTATATTACATGTTGATGTATTAAAAGTGCTTGTAAACTTAGCGGATATTCAGTAGTTTTAAAAATCAGAGGGAAATCACTGGTGATCATAGCGGATTCAAGTGTAAAAGCGTATTTTTTAGTTTTTCAAACTATAGTTTAAAATCATTAATGATTTTACCTATAGACAGGCCGACGCATCAAGATTAAGTTTCACCACTTTGGATCCAATTCCTTAACTTTTACTTTCAAATTTTCATTGTTGCGGAGTAGGGTTACCAGAAAAAAGTTTTGGCACATTGCTAAGCTTTGCCAAATCCACGTGCCGCTAATATTTGCTCACAGTGAAAAATTACCTAAACGCGATTACTGGCCAGAAAAGACAACCACCCAAACACAATAACACGCGCTGGATCCAAAGTGGTGAAACTTAATCTTGATGCGCCGGCTCGTATATATAGGGGCCTTAATTTTACCTGTCGGTGTAAGCACAAAGTTTGTGCTAACTGAAACCTAAAATGAACACGTTTTAAAGGCCTTTCTGTATTGAATTTTTGTTTGTTCACTCTGTTAAACAACAACTAAGCACTGATAATTGCGAAGTCTAATAAATGGTCGAACAACCGAAAGTACCACTGTTTGGTCTGCATGATTATTTCATACCTTCCAAAAGGAGAAAGAAGCTGGCACGAAACATAAAGCACATACTTCATGAACTACAGAGATGAATTGAAGCGTTCTCTTGATGCTTCCTGCATAATGTTACCAAATGGCTACATACATGTATTAGGTCTAGATTTTTTCCAAACAAATATTTTGATGTAAAACGCATCTTAAGCAAAAGATAAATGTTTCTTTTATTTATATTATTTCTTAGGAAGACAAAGAAAAATATTTCATGGTAAAAAATAATTTCAAAACTTGGTAATTTAAGAGATTTTCAAAGCTATCCATATGGATTCATTTAAGAGCATGTAATGCACCAGTGTTGGCATGTATTGAGGATAAATGGCGATAATTGCTTTAAAGATACCCAATACTTGCTTTTTGTGCATTATGACTACATTCTGCCTTATGACTACATTCTGCTTGTCATAAGGAGGACAAATTGTCCATGCATCCAATTGGCAACACGACGCAGTGTAGGCTTAAGGGGGTATCACACATAGGAAAATTCGTTCAACCCAACTGGCAATTCAGCCACAACTCCAACTTTTCATTCAACTCCCTGCCAGAAATAGTAAATCACACAGATGTTTTCTAGTAGAAGTTGGTAGGAGAGTAAAGGTTGCGGTTGAATTGGTAGTTTGGTTGAAAGGATTTTCCTATGTGTGATGCCCGCCTATATCTTACTATTCATTACGCCGGGCCCTGTATTCGCCCCCGTCCTGGAATTTACAAGACAAACTTTGTAGTTACTTATGTAGCTTATTGGACACTTACCGTTGAAAGACAAACAGTATATGTAAACACTATCGTAAAATTATACACTATCATGAGGTTCCGCAAATGGAATGGCTTTCTGTTCCTCATGAGTGCTGGGCCTATTCTTTTGACGAAGAACACGTACGCAGCTGTCAAGAGGAATGGAAGATAGTATGAGCTCACGAAGGGCCATGTGCGAACTAAAGGGTCTGAAAAACAAAAAAGAAAAGAATGCACTAATCCCACCAGAACCACACAGATATAGTATGAACTAGGTGCACAACGAGAAACCGGTTCTATTGGTAATCGAGACCACTAAAGGTCAAGATTAGCGGTCGCTACTAGCCAGTGGCTACTAAAATCAATTTTTAGTGACTACAAGAAAATATATAGTTTTGCCAAACTGGCGATCTACTTTTTTTCTGAGCAAAAATACAAATTGCCAATGCATCCTGCCGATTATAAAAAGAAAATGGCCATTAGCATCGTCACTGGCGGCTAGTGTTAACTTGGAGAGAAAATTGGCCCATCCGCTATACAAAATATCTAAATAAAAATTTAATCTAGAAAATGCTATGAAACTTTGTTGGCAAAACAGTCAAAGATGATCAAACTTATGATAAGTCAGAAAATTAAAAGAAATGTTTTTGGAACTTAAAGTATGCTGGTGTGAAAAGTTTTTGTTTTTCGTTTGCATAATATCTTATTATTTGGATTTTAAAACCTTTTTTTCTCAGAAAAGGTTTGTAAGTTTTTTGTTCTTTTTTTAACATTTTTCTTTTATATACATAAATTTAGTTCAGATACATGAAAGTACATAGTGCAATATTACTACAGGGTGCGGCAAAAAAACTCGGACAAAGTTTGTCACGTCCTGATACCAACACGTTTTACCGTATACAGCTAATTCTTTTTTAAAAATATTCTATATGTTTTCCTGCATTGAGGAGTACAGTGTCGATTTTGTTCTCATCATTGTTGTTTTGTTTGCAGAATGACAGAAAGGTGCGTTGCTATTTTATTAGTTTCGAGTTGGTAAACGTCAATTCGTTTGTTCAAAATTCTTCGACAGACTATTTCCGTTGCAATTAGCCGGTACAAAGAGCTTGGTCATGACTTACGACGTCCAGGAAGCGGAAGAAAGCAGACCGTGAACACGTTTTCCAACCGTAGGCTCATCAAGAAGCGAGTGCAGCATAATTCGAGGGACTCCATTCAAAAAATCGCTCGTGAGATCGAATTAGCGACCGACCAGCTCGGCGAATAGCTAGATAAGAACTCAAACTGAAGCCGTACAAGCTCCAAAACGTGCAACTTCTCACTGAAGAGAACAAGCGCGTGAGACTTTCAACATGTCGCCAGCTCAAACGTCGGGCCGCAAGTGAGTGGTGAAAACGCATCCTCTTCACAGATGAGAAGCTGTTCACTGTCAAACAGGCGCATAACCGCCAAAATGACAGAATCTGGTTCATTGAAGCTCCTGGCACATCGGCCATCGTCGAACACCTCCAAAATCCACAATCGGTGATGCTGAGAAATTTGCGCTATCGGCAAGACTCCTTGGGGGGGGGGGGGTCAAAATCAACCAAGAAGTGTATCGCCGCAACATTCTTCAGGCCGTCGTACTTCTGTGGGCCCAGCAGCACTTTGGTAATGAGGATTGAATGTTCCAGAAGGACTCAGTGCCGGCTCACAGGACAAAAACGACTTAGGACTTGTGCCGGACCCATTTTTCAGACTTCATCCCCTCTACGGAATGGCCCCCTACTCACCGAAACTTAATCCCATCTATTACATTGTGTAGTCCATTTTGGAGGACAGGGTCTGCGCTAAGCTCCACAAAAGCTTGGAGTCGCTGAAGCAGTTGAAGCCGATTGTCGCTGAAAGAGCTGCGGCCCATCGCTGAAAATTTCAAGTTACGTTTAGATCTGTGTATCACCGCTGGAGGAAGCCACTTCGAAACCGGCTGAGTATATTATTGTAATAAATCCATGTTAACATTGCTAATTGTTGTTTTGCTAAATTTCTTTTATTTAATAAATTTATCACAATATAAATCTTTGTCAGAGTTTTTCTGCCGCACCCTGTACATGCAGAATGAAGTGAAGTGGGATTACAATTTTGGAACTGGTTCAAAGTGGCCATCAACAACGCCAAAGAGGCCACTAGATCTTTTGGGTTTTCTATCCACTGGCCTCCATCAAACTGCTTTAGTCTCAAGCTTTAGATACCACCCAGTTAATAGGCAAGCATCTGAAAGAAGTTCAAAAAATTATAATGATTTGAACTTTGTCCCTTTGAATTAGTGCATAAAGGATTGGGTTACCATCGCGAAGGACACTGCATTGAACCTTGATAGGGACACACATCCGTACTACACATTTGTTACCCGGCAACTCAACATATGGTACTATCTACGGACAGTACCGTGCCACCACGTCCTGCATGGTGCCGGAGCAAAGACTGATGGATGCGTCATATTGGTAGACTGTTATTCTGAAAAAGGAACCACCGGTTCCTTAGGTGCAAATAGGAAACATATAGCAATTCGTCATTGCTCAAAAAAAAATATCCTGAGTGAAATTTAAGTAAGAACGTGCTTATTGTAAAATTTTCGAAACAAACCACTCATAGCTTCAATCGACGAGGTCAAGATGATTATGTATCTTTTACGTGGCAAGATGCGTGTTGAGGTCAAAAACCACGTCAGTCAAAAATCGTACTAATCGAAAGATACGGGGTCTGTTATTTGAACTTGACCGTAGAAATAATGCTAGAACTATGACGTTCTCTCTCTCTCTCTCTCTCTTGAACAATTTGAAGTTTTGAACTCTTTCATTGTGTGTTTTTACACTCTTCCTGCCAAGTTCTCCAACGTTGCAACAGCTGTTTCATACACAAGTCTTTTTAAAGTACCCAAGAGACAAAATCCAAGGAAAACATGTATGGTGATTATCGTACCATGAGGTAGGTCCACCGTGACTGTGGTGATAGCTCCCTTAACAGGCGTTTGCGACCCTCTGTCCCTATGCGATTTTTAATCCTTGTTGCATGACTGATCTGCCATATTATTTTGTCAATGTTTTTCAAATCCCCCTGCATATAAAACCTGATCATTAAATTCGGGATATGGAGTGTTTTTTTTTTTAATGCGGAAAAGAAAATTCCGACTGTAATACTTGTATGGGGGTGGGGGTCGGCATGATGTCATATAAATTTGAAAAAGGTTTCTGTTCCAGGCAAATATTAAATTCAGAGATTACTCGCCGACCCTCCATCTCCAAAAGATGCTTTTTTCTTTTCATATTGGGTACCGGAAAGTGCGGCATATATTTCCACGAAATGCCTTCCTTGAGTCCCTCGACTTTTAGTTCCTTAAGAACAAATTAATATTTTTAATGTTTGGTGAAAGTTACCCACAAAAAAAAGAAGGAAGGAAAATAATAATAGTAGTAATAATAACTGGTGGCACTTCTCTCTTCTCGCTTTATTGGCCACCCTAATTTGGATGGCATCTGTAAAACGAAAACCGAAACTTCTTTCAAATCAGTTTTTAGATTAAACTATATTACATTAAATTAAGTTGCTTAAAAATTAAATAAACTACACACTTTTCAAGCAAACATCTAATTTCAAATGGCATTAAAAATTTCGTTACTCAAGAAATAAGTTTTAAGATGCTCCAAAACGGCATATTGTAACATTATATCACTGTTATTGTGGAGCTGGGGATATTCTGAAGGAAAATAGATGTCTAAAAGTGATAATGAGCGGCTGGTGATTAATACGATGAATTCAAGTTAAAGCTGATAGTGATAACAAGACCATATGGATACTAATAGAATCCGAAAGATAAGAAGAAAAAGAAATGTCCATATTTCCGTTCGTGTACCAAGGAAAGGAAGCTTTGTGGAAGCGAAAAATTTCTCCACATAGGGTAAAAGCACCAGTAGTCGGCCATTTAAGAGATCTTTTGTTGATCTTGGCTAACCTAGAACTTTCAGCTATCAATACAGCAACAAAAACAAACTAAAACTTTAGAATGAACCTTTCTGATAGTGAATCACCTACTTGTTTCAGAAATTAAAAAAAAAAAACTGTTAAAATTCAAGCTGTTGTCAACACTTGTAAATGCTCTAGTAGTCGGCTACAGAATAATTTTGAATTAAAAATATATTATTTATGAGGAGTTTTATGTCATTGTGGCCGTCTACTGGAGACTGGCCGACTACTGGAGCACTTACCCTAGATTTCAAAGTAAATTTCACTGAATTTCACCTCTACCAATTTTGAGTAGTTTTGTCTTGATGCCACTTCTTACCAGGAAAGTACTCGACTTAAGTAATAATGAAAAAAGTTAAAAATGGTACCATTCGAAAGAGTAAACTGAAACATGTTTTTGACCCAAAGATCAAGTGCCCTCGTCCCCTCGTTTTCGAAATAAGGGGTCTTAAAGTCGGCCGAAAAGTAGCCAAATTTGAAGACTTGGCAAGAAATTAAAGCTACCTCCCGATTCTCCCTACCGCTGTTTGCTTGGCATCGCATCGTTTCCATGTTTGGTCATTTGTAAAGAAAGTAAAAGATGTTTTACGTTAACCCTTTACTTGTATGAGCTAAAATAAAGAATGCTGGTCATGACTATGATGTGGAAAGCAGAGTGTTTTATCCAAAGGAGCGAAAACATTACAAAGAAGTTAAAGTTTTATCTTTTTACGCATGATAACAATACATTTTAAAATTTTAGTTATTTTAAGTTTTTTTACTGAACTAAGTTATATGTGATAATTATTATACGTTAAAATATATTGCACGTGTTTCTTAATGAATAATTCAGGATAATTAAATAAGTATGAAGAGCAGCTAATATGAGCTCATGTACAAAAAATGAAATAAATAGTCTTTGAGATAGAAATTAAATTGTCATGGATTATGATATCAGTTCTTATTTAAAAAAATCGATATAAGAAGTTTCACTATCTGCTCACTCTTACCAAAAATATTTATTTTTTTAAATTGAAATCGAGAAACAATAAATAGAAAGTTTAAAAAGAAAACGAATAGTAAATGTCAATAGCTGCAAAATTATATCCATGTCGGAAATTACATCAAGGGTAGAGGGAAATAGTTATTTTCATTCTTAAAATATACTAATGAGTCGACATTCATTGTAAAAACACCTGCTGTTCAAACAGAATTGGTCACTGTAGCGAAAAGTCTCTGTAACTTAAATGTAAAACATATTGCATGTTAATTTCGTACTGTTTGACAACATTAGTATAACTTTTACTAGTTCTGCTTTATGTTCAACGGGTAGGAAAAAAACTAACAAAATTGTAAATCAATACAAGTTTTAGCTTACTTTTCTGAAAAAGTAGAAATTGGTGAAAAAATGATGAAAGAAGGAGTGATGCATTGAAAGAAAACCGTTCAAAACAATTGAGTCGAAAAAGCACAACTTAATAAAAATAACTAAATACACAGAGAAATTTAAAATAGGAAAGTTGGGTTTTGAGCTGCGGAAACTGTGTACTTGTCAGTCCATCTATTGGTCAGTTCTGCCCCCCCCCCTCCCGCAATAGCTTTTGAGTGCATAGTCGGATTCGATTTTTTTTTTTTTTTGATCGGAACATCTCAGCGAGGACAGCACACTACTAAATTCGACTTTTTGATTTTAATAATATTTCATTCGATATATTTTTCCCTATACTCTCTCATAACTTTTGAGGGAATAAGTCCGATTCAATCAAACATTTTTTTTTTTCGAAATATCACAGAGAAAACACCTCATTCCTGTTTGATTTTTTTATTTGAACAAATTTTCAGTCAATTTGGACCAGTTCAAAAAAAAAAACTCCCCCCTCCCCCCCCCGAGAAAAAATTTATATTTGCATTTTTTACAATTAAAAAACCTAATATCACCCCCCCCCCATTCATACTGCAGAATAGCACGTACACTTAAAAAAAAAAAAAAAAATCAGGACGCTCCGTTGTCACCTCCTGGGCCCCTTAAACAAGGGACGTGTTTTCATCGCAAATAATAAGATAAAATTTAATTTTGATGTTGTTTAAACTTGTTTTTTCTCTTTAAAAAGCTTTCTACTTTTAACGACACAGGCTTTAGCTTTTTGCTTAACAGCCGTCTTTCACAAGCTTTGCAGATGACCAAAAATGGGAATCAAGTTTCTCGTTAGACGCTAATAGGGAATTCGCGCCGCAGCTTCCCGATTTAATTATAATTGCTAAAATTGGCGATTTTTCAAAAAAATTCAGCTGACTTTAGGACCTTATATTTCGATAACAGGGGCGCGAGGGCAAAAACGCATGCGTCCAGAAACATGTTTTACAATGCTCTTTCGATTGGTACTCATTAAAAAAAAATTGATTATTCCATGATCGCGTACTTTCCTGGTTAGTTTAACGGTTTTTTTTTAAATAATAAATCAAACTTTACCTCCGTGGTCTAATGTTTCTTTGACTGCTGTTAAAAAGGCCATGGTATGTGTGCAAGTGAGGATGTGCAGAGTGCTGATTTACACCTAAAAGCACAAAAAGAAAGAAACAGTTGAGTTCATATTCATGATAAAAGATAAATATTAATAATAATAGGACTCATTTTTAAAAGAAAATTTATAGATCAATTAGGCAGTTTCTTATCAATAAAGCAGCAAAATGAGCCTGTGAAACATTTCTTTAAAAATATTTTCTACCATTTAAAATGGAAAACTAAATTTGTATAATTTCATATAGTAACTGTCAGTGGCGTAGATAGAACCCTGCGGATCAGTACGGTCCACAACGTTTGAGGGCGCAAAACCGGGAAAAAATAGCAATGTGAGTTGCAATGGGAAGATATTTTTTTAAAGTTAAATACATATATTCCTCGAAATCAATGGCACTCCTACACTAAAAAATGAATGTTGTTCTTACAGTATACAGCTAATTTTACAGTAATAAACTGTAAAACTACTAATTTTACAATAGTAAACTGTAAAATTGCTAGTTTACAGTAATAAACTGCAAAATATTAGCTTTAAAGTTTGTTACTGCGCATTTTACAGTTTTAACCTGGAACCTCTGCTGCCATTATTACACTGTTATTTTTACAGTATAACATAGCTAATTTTATGGTTATAAACTGCAACACTGTTAATTTTACAGTAATAAACAGTAAAATTACTAGTTTTACAGTAATAAACTGTAAAATAGCTAGATTTACAGTTTATTACTGCGCTTTTACAGTTTTAAGCTAAAACCTCTGCTTTCTTTATTATACTGTAAAAACGACAATTTATTTTTTGCAGTGTCAACTTCCTAAATAAAATCTGTATTAACCATAACAAACACAATTAGTTCTGTTGTGAACAAAACTTTTTGTGGTAAATCAAAGATACAGGGTGCAGTTATGAATTCTGCCCACCGAGGGGGGGGGGGGGTCGTGCACCTAAGTCTGTACATCTCCGATAAAGGACAATTAGAGATGGGTTCTGAGAAAATAGATGGATAATTCTCGCATAGAACATAATTCTCCAATTTAACTATTGTGGAACAGAAAAAAAATCTTAATTTTGAAAAAAAATTACCAGTAATAACAATCTCTCCCCCCCCCCCCCCCACTCCTTTTTAAATTATTTTTTCACTCTCTCAAATGTTGTACTCATTATGTTTGACAACTAAATAAACAAATCGTACGTAATCAACTTTTTATTACATGTTTTTTCTTTGAGAAATGCAACACCTTGCCTTTTAGAGATAAAAAACTGCTAGCGTCATGTTTTACATTTACACGTTTCTTCACACTTTTTCATCTCAGTTTACTAGGCTAACAAGTAAGTTAATTTCGTGCTTGAATGATTTATTCACATAAATAATAAATAATAGTTATTTTACCGCTAAGCAAATATATCATTATATTGAATGAGTGAAGTTATTTCATTTCGTTAACTCATTTATTAACTTTTGACTGTTTGGTTTTGTATCAGAAATAAACACCGTTTATTGAAGGGAAAATCAAGATTTTTTTTTTTTTCTGCTATGCAAATCTATTGCATTGGATGTTTGAAGTTATTGATTTATGTTAAAACTCAGGAATGATTAAAGCCCGGATTGTATAAATTGAAAGATCACTAAACTATGAACTAAAACTCTAAAAGTACGTAGCGAAAATTCTTAAGCTTACATAGAAAAAGTTGTTACAATGACAAGCAAAACACAATCGCCCTTTTCAATTTTTTATTTGGTTAATTTTCTCAATAAGCATACATTAACTTCACAATTTTTCCGATTTTAATGCAACAGGACAACTGAGAAAAATCCTGCAATGAATTTAGATTCTTACAATTTTTGATTAAAATTAGCTGGTAAAAATAGTACTAAAAATTATTTGAATTTTAAGCTCTGAAGCACATGAAATCTATAAAGGAATAGTATTTATGACAAAGAACAGGCAAAGCAATTCATTTGATAAAAGTATCCCGCACTCTGCTGTAAGAAATATTAAGCAAAAACAACAAATGTAATTGAAGGGGCAAGAGGATAATACGCGGAAGATTTTACCTAAGAAAATCAGACAGTAGTTATACAACTTCCCTGAGGCCGTGGTAGCCTAAACGGTAAGGAATCAAATTCTTAACGGAAGGGTCCTGGTTCGATGCCAGTCCATTGAAGATCCTCCGCATTCACTAATGGTGAGTGGGGCATATTAAATATGTTCGTGGTCCTAATCAATACCTAATCAATACGTCTAAAGTTCTAAGCAATACGTCTTAAGTCCTAATCAATACGTCTAAAGTACTAATCAATACGTCTGGGGGTGCTACATTACGGATAGCTCGGTTCCTGGTCTGAGCCATATAACAGAACACTCTTTAGAGCGTCCATCCAACCTGTTAAAGCACGTGTAGCCGTAATTGAAGGGGCAAGTGGATAAAGGTGATATGTGACATTTGAATTTAGCCGACACACAAATTCAAATTAGTGTATGTTCAATTGTGTTAACTCACGTACACCGTTAAAGGGGCAAGTGAATAAAGGCGATATGTGACAATATTTTTAATTTCTAGAAAGAATTATTACCTTAACGCCTTCATCCATGGTAAAAAGTAAGCGAAACTAAGATTGTCACATATCACCTTTATCTACTTGCCCCTTCAATTTCACTAAAGAAATATCCCCCCTCCCCGAGACGCTCGTGGATAATCCGCACCACGGTTAATCCGCTCTCGGATAACAGAGAGTATATACTTCAAACTTGTTCCAACGAAAAAACGCCTGAAAAAAATATTACAGATTTTAAAGCCACTCGAGTAAAAACAAATAGGGATAAAACGATTCAAAAATAAAAAGATAAATGAAAAAAAAAAATTCATATAATAACAAAAATGCAACTTATAAATCTCAACAGGAATCCGAACTTTCGCTTTCTCTTAATCTATACAGGAAAACGAAAGAGCTTCTTGTTTACGTGCAAACATTAATTTGAGATGAAAAAAAAATCGACCTTCTGTAATGGGAAATATAAGTGATATCTCTAAGGAAATAACAGTACGTCATAAGTGGGTCAGTATGAGAAAGGTTAGGGAAAGCGAATGAGCGTTGGACGCGCCCTTTCTTGAGATACAAGTGAGTTATTGTCTTTTTATTTCAATGACATTGTCTGAAATGTAGTTTCTAAAAAGGTCCGATTTCATCCAGAACAAAAATAACTTCAGTGCAGAAAAGTAAATTCAAGAAAAAAAAACGTATTAATAAATAAAATAACGTATTTTACAACAACTTAAAAGTTTTTCTTTTCCCTAAAAAATTAAAACGCATTCTAAATTATTTTTAAAGTGGCATGAAACCAATTTACTGTAAGTTTATACAATTTTTGCAATGCTAAACCAAATTTGCAAGAAACGGCGTTACCCCCCTCCCCCTCCAACTACAGCCCTGAAAAAATACTCGGTCACTTATGAAAAATACAAAATCTGAACATATCTTAAAAGTGCATTAAGATCTTTTTTTACAAATAATGCTTGAAATATCGTTCTTTCACACATTTTTCTATGACAAAAGCTTAAAAATCACAAACGCACCAATAAATAAAAATATTAAATAAAAAAATCTGTAATAACTTCTGAAATCAGAAAAGGACATCAAGTGAAGCTGAAAAAATTCAAGAAAATTCTCCATTTCTGACAATAATACTTTCGCTGTTACTTCGTTTTCAGAAATTATGTTACTTCGTTTTCAGCCTTCAGAGCTGTTTTCCACCTAACGACTCGATAGCGACGGAAATCGGACGGTAATACCGCAACGAAAAGTACGCTATCGTGTCGTCTATTCCTTTGCTTTTCCATACAACCGATATCATTTCGCTCTACTTCAAAATAAATGCGAACGGATGAATGAATGTCACCCCGATTCAAAAGGCACGTCGGATGTTATCCGACAATAATGGTCTGATAAACGACATAGTTCGAGCCGATACGACCCAATCGTCCTTGAATCAGGAGATAGAAATCGGGAGGTGTCCGTCTATGAAAACCGCTCGCGAACAGTTCCACTTAAAAAATGTAGATGGGCTGTGGGTGATAACTTTCTGAAGTTTTCAATTTAAAACTTGCGTTTGCTATATCCTTTTGACATATTCAACTAAACTTTATTTGAAATTAGCATCGTTCCACGTTGTTTGATGCGGCTCAAAATGCTGTTTATTATTCTCCCCCTTATTGTTATCTTACCTCTCACCCCTATTTTGGTAAGATCAGAGAAGACCTGACGCATGCGTAAATACCTCTAGGTTTTACCTAAGAGGATCAGACAGTATATTAATGCATTTTGTGTGGTCAAATATCGGATAACGACAGTCGAATCATGTACGATTTACCGCTGTCGTATCTAATACTTATCTTTTACGATAAGTATTGGATATGAAAAGACGTTCGCCAAGAGTGTTTAACATAATAAATTAGTAAATGCAATCAAACACGTTTCCCCTTTTAATTCTGTTTTCTTTCTTTTTATTAAAAAAAATAGGAGCTACTCATGCCATCCCTCGGAACTCTGGTCGTGTCTAGCGTGCTTTTAAGCATCGCAGGATTAACCGCTGCTCAATTTCCATACTTCGGAAAATGTCCTTCACCCAAGGTGCAAGAAAATTTCGACATGGAAAAGGTAACTAGGAATTCAACTAATTAAATAAACAAAAAAGATTAAAATTTCAATGGGATACGATTATTTGTTTGTATTATGCAACATATATTATTCATTGATTCATTTTTTCTGATTTTTTTGTTATTTGGTTTCAAAAGTTTTTTCTTAGATTTTTAAATCTAAAAATTTGCAACTTTTTTTTCAATCTAAAAATTAGCAACTTTTTTTTAGATTTAAAAATTGGCAACTGTAAGTTCTTTTCATGCAATTCCAAAAAAAAAAAAAAGGAAACCATGATAGTGTGGCTTTGATATGTTGAGACATGACCTTAACAATCGTCATATCTTCTTGGGGTAATAGTGAAGTGTGCTGAGTTGAGTTGAGTGGCTTTCGTAGTTTGTTTCGCAAAAGTACTCCAACTCAAATCCGATCCAATAGCATGATTCCTTTCTACTGAACTTCCCAAAAGACGTAAACACTATAAAGGTTATGTATTATCAGTACTCATCATATGCTACAACTTATCAGTGTTATCAACTTTTTCATAGCACTATGAAAAAGTTTGTTTGCCCTCTGATTAGACTTGTTTATTGACTGCAGATCAACTCTTCTTTTTTTTTTTTTTTTTTTTTCATCTAAACCCCCCAAAAACCTGAAGAACAACTATTAAGTTCTACTGCAGCTTTTTTTTTGTAACTAAACACAGCAATAAAAATATTTTTAATGTTAATGTACCGAGCAGGGCCGCAACCAGACTATTGTTTCGGGGAGGGTTTTACCAACACATTTCTCCTGAAATCTATATTATAGATAAAATTTGATTGCATGTTCTATATTTTATTGCTTTTTGTTACAATAGATGCTTAAGGGGCATTAACATGAAAAATAAAATAACATATCTTTACATTGAAGGAAAAATTTCTGATGTGTACCAAGCATCTTCGCCCCAGTTAAAAATATGCATAGTTGGGTATGAAATTAACAAAACCTACAATAAAGATAAATACTGCAGATAAATCAATTAATTTGTACTTTCATTCAGTCGAATGATAGTGCGAGAAAAATTAAATATAAAATAGTAATAATATTATTTTTCAGTAAAAAAGGTATTTTCAGAATTAAAAAGCATATTTTGGAAGTTTTGAAAAATTTCGGAGGGGGGTTGAGCCCTACAAACCCACCCCTTAAATACGACCCCGGTACCGAGCCCTAAAATTGCTGTCAAATATTTAGAATTTCATTTAACTTTGTGATGAGTAATACATTTCATTCTGTACTAGTTCAAAGGCAAGTGGTATGAAATAGAAAGGACGTTTTCTTTCCTACAAATTGGAGCCATTTGCACGTCCAAAACGTACAACGACTCAGGGTATGAAGATGGTTCTATAGAAGTGGTTTATGAAGGAAAATCCCCTCTATTGTGAGTAATGAACTATGTATTTTTCTTTTTCTTTTTTTCAAAAAGTTGTTCAGTTTATAACAATAGCACCAATTGAAATGTTTTTTTTATCTATACTGCACTAAAAGTACAAAATAAATACCAAAGTAAAGTTTTGCATTGAAAATATTTCGAATAACATAGTTTCAGCTCAAAAAAAAAAAAAAAAAAACAAGTGTGTTTATACACACAGAATGCCCGCATTTAACCTGGAAAACCTATATTTGCTTAACTGTTAATACTCTCATACTTGCAATTGCAAAAATGATCAAAGTACGATGCAGTGTTAAGATATTAAAAGTTTATAGAGGAAAAAACATCAGTAACGAACTACCAAATCTTTACCTTTTTATACAGCTCCTAGGTCCTTATAATTGCATATAATGAAATAATTTCCTTTATAAAAATAACACTAACGCAAAAAAGTGAAACCTTTGCTACCAAAACTCAGGAAGACATTGTGACGTCATTAAAAAAAAAATGAAAATTGATGGGAGAAAGCGATAGTTATACATCGATGCAGATTTTTTTTTTTTTTTTTTTTTTGCAGCTGTAGTAGTGATCTATAAAATCAGTACGCTGTATTTTTTTGACTTTATAGATTTTCTTTATAAATGCCTGATTATATATCTTGATGCCAAATGATATGTTATATATGTTGGAGCTAAAATTTATACCACCCCACTAAGACTATCCTTTTTTTTTTAATTTAGCAAACTCAACAAAAGCATGAGACTAATTGCAACAGTTCCTGAAGCAAATGACACTGCCAAGATGGTCTTAAGACTACCAGACTGTAAGTTCAGTGAAAACAACGAATAATTAATTTTTCTCAAAAAACTAAATTTTAATTCAATCACCAACAGACAATGTAGTAAAGATGCCTTTGCATGAATTGTGGTCTCATACCCTCTTGCAAATGTGCCCCAGAATAGATTTTTGGGGAATAAGAGAGATAATTCTCAGTTAAACGAGAGAACTTTCGAATTGTACAGAATGAAAAAAACGAGCATTCACAGATCTACATTTTATGAAAAGAAACATTATACAGCAATAAAAATCAATGAATAAAAAATGTTTGAAATAATTAACTATAGTTTAAAAAAGCTTAAAAAAGAGCTCTTAGAGTGGACGGTACTATATCTCTCTCATTAATACTAAAAGTTAAACTATATTTCACGATACTTTACCGGTTTTCAAAACTATTGAATATTCGCTAAGTTTACATGCAATTATAATACATCAATATGTGATACAGTTTAGCCTTTGGTATTAATAATAGTTTTAAATATATTACTTTTATATTTGCAAAGAACGTGAATTTTATCTCTAAATCAGAGTTACATACATACATACATACATACATACAAACAAGAATATGCGAAACTAATAAAAGCGTATTAAAAAACAATAAAATGCTAGAAAACAACCCTGTTGTAAAAATTACTCCGTCTGCCAAGAAAATCTTTAACTCTTCCCCACAAAAAGGAAAGCCTTCATCCAAAACTCTCGGCCTAAAAAAGCCGAAACTCTTATTTGCCCGGCAAGTATCGACCAAACAACCCTGTTCCTCTTCCTCGTTCCTCATCTTTCATCACACTATTTCAGCTAAAGCGTCCCTCTACTCCCAATTCCTTACCTAGTTTGCACAATTAAATTTTTGAATGCTGTTTGGCGGGAAGCTTTTTGCGGAGAGATGGTTGCTTGATGCTATGATTGGTTGCTATCAATTTTGGCGAAAAGTCGCCAAATGTCGCAAAGTTCGTTGACTTTTCAAACTTTCAAGTTCATCCCTGTCACGTGACCCTCTTCAAGGTCACATGATATCTCGGATGACGTCATCCACCAAACAGCTAAATTAGAAGTGACCTTCAGGCGGATACAGATACTTACACACGTACAAAAGGTCGGACTTTTAATAATACAGACATATATGTCGCACTGCTTCGGATAGCTTAATGATACTCTTCTTATTTTCATTTGATCTTATTCTATATGGCGTAACAGAAACCTAGATAAAAATTGCGCCAAAATCGACGAAGATTAAAAAATGTCAAGGAGAGTTAAATAAAGTACTAAAAGTCTACATTCAAATTGTTTCAGAAAAAAACTGCTGTAGTAAAATTTGAAACAGTTAACGACATTCTTAACTATGGTATATATTTTTTCCCCTTCCCATCATTTCAGTAAAACAAATTATCTTTAATGTTATTCCATTTATTTTAATCTTATAACTTGCTAGCTTATATTAATGTAACTGAATATGTTTTCCATTCGAAACTTAATCACATAATGTTTTAATACCATTTCATGAAATTCAAGAAAAAGGGTTTTTTTGAGACAAAATAAAACGATTTTATACAATATACAACGCAGTACTGTGATTTTGTATGTAATAGAAATAATGATGATTATTCAATTATTTTTTTCAGTCACTTTAACTCATATTTATGCACGTAACGATAATTTATTTCATTTTTCCTCAATTATCATCCATTTAACTGATTTTCCTGTTGTGCTCTTACATTCGCTGCTGGCGTCGTTAGAAAAACTATATGGCCCTGCTTCCCAAAAGCTACATTATCTAAAGATTATTAGCAAACTACTTTAAATCAAAAACAATTCTTGACTTACACAAAACTTTATACTTAGTGTAACGCTTACGAGTTTTTTTTTTTTTTTTTTTTGAAGAAAAATGCCATTTATTTCTTTCGATTATACTACACGTCAATTAGGCGTAGTGCTGAAATTATTAAGGTTTAAAACTAGCTTTCTGCAAGTTAAGAGATCTTTTAAATTACTAAACTGCACAAAGGAGAAGCTAATTTACTTTATAAATAATTATTCAAAGGTTAAAAATAGAACTATGAAAAAATACGTCGAAATGGAAAAATGTGTAGAAATACAAATACAAATACAAATACAAATGTGGCGACCAGCAGCAGGCTCAGGGCCCAACTTGGCTGGTCCTAGTCAAATTAAAGACCCCAATGAAGATCAATGACCCTCTTAAAGCCATCTACTCCATTGCTCTTTACCGCCTCTTCCGGTAAGCTGTTCCAAGTTCCCACTACCCTGCTAAAATAGTAATTTTTTTCGAATTTCCAGGTTCGCTGAGGTTTTAAACAGCTTAAAACAATGACCCCTTGTCCTGCTTTCCTTGCAAAAATCCAACCCTGCAACATCATTCATTTTAATAATTTAAATAACTGAATCATGTCCCCTCTGGTTCTCCGTTGCTCAAGACTATACATATTAAGCATTCTATGTCTGGAATCATAGTCTAAATTAGAAAGTCCATTCACTAACCTTGTAGCCCTCCTTTGTACCCTTTCCAATAAATTAATGTCTTTCTTCAGATAAGGAGACCAAAACTGAACAGCATACTCCAATGAGGTCTTACCAAACTTCTATATAGAGGCAGAAAACCTTCTTAGATTTGTTTGAAATAGATCTATTAATAAACCCAAGCATCCTATTGGCTTTGTTACTAGCTATGCTGCCACTGTTGACTGGACTTGAAATCCTGATTTATTAAGACACCTAGATCATAACATTATCTGCCCATACTAATGACTGAAACCCTGTAAACTAATAGCTTGTATGCTTATTTCCAATGACCGAAATGCACGCACTTGACATTTCCCAACATTAACTGCCATACCCCACTTGTCTGCCCATTTAGTAATATGATCCAAATCCTGTTGCAGCTGATTTATTTGTTCGTCATTTTCTACAAACCCCCTATGTTTGACCTCATCGGCAAAACAATTCATGTTTCCAGAAACATTTTCATGAATTGTTCATTCATAAAAATAATAAACAAAAGGGGACCTAAAAACTGATCCTTGGGGGAACCCCACTTAAAACTTCACTCCATTTAGAATAGTTACCCCTAACAACTACTCTTTGTTTCCTTCCTGTCAGCCAATTCCTAACCCAAACTAGAATTTTACCTCCTACCCCTATACCAGCTAATTTGCTGAGTACTGCTACATGCGGTACCTTATCGAAAGCTTTTTGAAAATCTATGTAAACAACATCTACGCATTTTTTGCTATCTAAAGCCAAGGTAACCTTGTCGTAGAAATGTAATAAATTAGTAGCACACGATTTACCTTTTCTGAAACCATACTGCAAACTACTCAACAGCCCATTATAAATAACGTGCATAATAAATAAAACTTTCAAAATAAGACATGAAATTACTAACTAAAAAAGCAAATTGCACAATGTTATGTTTGAAAAGCAAAAATCGTTTTAATAGTTCAGCAATTTGCAAGATCATACTGAAAATTAATAACCCCATATAGCAACTTTAAGATCCCAAAATATATAATGTGTACTATGAATGTGCAATTTTTATACTACTTTGTTGGAATAATTTTGGATTGCATTGAAAACAATCAAATGAATGAGAAATATAGCTATGCATAAAAGAAAATAATTTCAACAATTATAAATCGTGCTTAACCTTTAAAACAGCAGCAAATAAAGATTTCACCTCTTTTTCAAATTTCGAAAACGTTATTGGTTAGTTTGAAGTCATATATTTTAGCACAACCTTTGTAAAATGTTCCAAAATTATCATATGCTTGTTCTCGCTAAGAAAAAATACATGAAACTATAACAGAAATGTTAAGTAAATTCAAGACTTTTGCGTATTGTGGAAAAAAGGAAGGACCTATAAGGATTTAAAATTGCTTTGGGGGGGGGGGATAAAGAAATTTATGATTATCAAACTTGTCCATCACACACAATGACCTGATGACTTTTTTTAATTTAAAGTCTTTCTATACACTTCACTGCAAAAAATGAACTGTTGTTTTTACAGTATAATACTGGCAGCCGAGGTTCCAATTTAAAACCGCTAAATTTCACAGTAATAAACTAAAATTAGCAATTTTACAGTTTCGTACAGTAAGCTTAGAAATTTTACAGCTTATTGCCGTAAAATTTAGCTGTGTTATACTGTAAAATCAACAGTATAATACTGGCAGCAGAGGATCCAGTCTAAAACTGTAAAACGCACGGTAATAAACTGCTAAATTATCAATTTTACAGTTTATTACTGTAAAATTAGCAATTTTTACAAAATTACTATAAAATTAGTTATATTATACTGTAAAAACAACATTTATTTTTTACTGTGTTGATACGTACTAAAATGAATGAAATAAAGCAAAGGAATGATTTCTTCATTACAACTCTTAAACATTGCAGTTAATCTTAATATCTTTATAATAGGGTTAATTCGTTCATGTATGTAGGAAAATACAGTTAAAGCTGCCCTGTATTACGCGGTACTGTACTGTAATGAAACTAAAACAACACAGATTACAAACACAAAATGTGAAAGAGAGTTCAGGTACAGTACAATAAAAAACAAAACAAAACAAAACCGCACAGTATGAAGTTAAAGAATATTAAACATTCTATACATCGTCAGGGCTTTTTAAAAAGTATTTAATTGATTTCTGTACTGCAGTACTTGTTCGCTTTTTTACGGTCTTCAATACGTTGACCAGGCGTGAATCCTGATTATAGACGATCCGGTTTTTTGACGTCCGGATTATTGACGTTCCACTGTATTTAATTATTTTATGTGCGTACTATTTGGCTATTCAAAACTGTAATCGAAAGATTTCTATACATAAAAGAAGTAACCTGTTCAATCGTTATCCAGTACCCAGATAGCACAAATAACCTTTAAACGTTTTATAAACGTTTTTAAGCGGTTGTTACAACGTTAATAACCATTTTACAACCTTTAAAAAACGAAGTGTGCTACTAGGGTAGTTTTGTGCTCAGTGATACAACAGCATGTAATTGCTCATGCAGTTCTCTTCACAAAAACTGTGTCGAGAAATGTGTTGTTACATTAACAATCAAACTGTCTACATTAAGATTACAAAACGTGTGCAATCAAAGCAAGGATTAGAACCAATGGATTTTTTGAATTCTCATGCTATTTAAAAAAAAAAAAAACTAAGACATTTATTGAAGATTCTTATTTTTAATTGATTTAGTCTCCATAAACTTCTCAGGGTATTTTCAGGAGAGTTTAAAATTTAAAACGGTGTGCTTCTTCATAAAAACTAACATTTTTTGACAAACATAACCACAAAGTACGCACAGAGTAGACAAACATAAACAAAACTTAAGTATACATAAAAGTAGTCATTATATCTTCACTTCATACAAAAACAAATAATTTAAGAATCACGTTGCTCCAATAACTAAGCAGTACTTTATGAAATCTACCCATTTGTTCTACACTACAAAAAATGAATCGTTGTTTTTACAATGTAATACTGGCAGCCGAAGTTCCAGTTTAAAACTGCAAAATACACAATAATGAACTGTAAAACTAGAAATTTTACAGTTTATTACCACAAAATTAGCTGTATTGTACTGTAAAAATATCTGTATAATACTAGCAGCAGAGGTTCCAGATTAAAACTGTAAAATGCAGATTAATGAACTAAAATTAGCAATTTTACAGTTTTTTTACTGTAAAGCAGCAATTTTGCAGTCTAATAGTGTAAACTCAGCAATTTAACAGTTTATTACTGTAAAATTAGCAATTTTTAAAGTTTGTTTCTTCAAAATTAGCTGTATTATACTGTAAAAACAACGTCAATATTTTACAGTGTAAACACAGTTTAAACAGCAACTGAAAATTATGATTATTTTAAAAACTGTACACTACTTACAGCAGCAGAACCACTCCACTCCTTAATTTTGAAATATCAAGTGGCGGATCCCAAATCAGAATAATTATATCCTCTTTCTTGGAAAGGTACACTGGAGGAAACGATAGGAACACTTTTTATTCCGACTTTTCCTTTCGACGCGATCTTTAATTGTTCCGTAACGAGATTCTAATGCACGGCGTACCCTGAAATAGGAGCAAATATTCAGTAAATATGTTTTCATGGACGATGTAACTGGGGCACATGCATTGAAACAACGCACAGGACGAATATGTGTTGAGTTGGCGACAGGGAAAAGCTGTGATCTCAATCTTAAGTAAAATATTTTCGAGCCGATCAAGGTAATTGTATGTCTAAAACAAAACATGCACTGTTGTTTTTACAGTATAACACTGGCATCAGAGATTCCACTTTAAAACTGTAAAATGCACAGTAATACTGTTAAACTAGCAACTCTACATTTTCTTACAGTGAATAAGGGTCTTAACACGGAATTGAGATGTTACTTCAAATATGTTTTATTTTAATTCAAGGGTTTTGCAGAATTTCCATTTTTCGAGTACTTTTATTTTAAAATTTCATTTTTGATGTTCGAAAAAGAAAATGCATTTGCATTGTCAAGGGCTCTGTCAACTTTTCATTTAAAATTTGTTGCAACAATGTGTTCAAAGCACTCTTTGCTTCAATAAGTTGCAGAGACTTAGTGGACAGATGCGGATACAGAAGGAGGGTCACGTCCCATGTTTTGGGATGTCATGTACCCCTCCCCCCTTTCCCTAATCATCAACATTATCCATCCATCTTCAAATGAAAAAAAATATTTTAAAACATGTTAACGATTGCAGCAATCTCAGTTCATTTATTATTTTTTACAGTAAATATTTAAAATGCCGTATTTTTCGCCGTATAAGACGCACTTTTTCTCCCCAAAATCGGGGGGGGGGGAATTCCCCCCCCCCCGATTTGGGAAGAAAAAGTACGTCTTATACGGCGAAAAATACGGTACTACTCTTTCACTGTTCGTGATATTCATGAGTAAAAATGTATGCCTCATTCCTGGCAGATATGGTATTTTTGATTGACACCCAAGCAGTTTCTGAAATTTTTCGTGATTAAAACACCGCATCTTCGTTAGCATGACCCCCCCCCCCTAAAATGGCGGTTTTAAAAAAAACTTTACTGAAACATTCCCACTGAATGATGCTAGTAATATTGTCCTGTTCATGCATTTACATTTTCAATCTTGAAAGTAGCACATAACACTTTGGCAAACAGGGGAATTAAATTATCTTATAACTTGCATTATCGAAGTTAGAATTTTAATCTGGGACATTAACATAAAAAGGTACTTCCGAATATTTTTGTCCAAAGAATTTCACAATTTTCTTTTTTTCCCCCTAGTGGAAATAAACCCCTCCGAAAAACACGAGGAAAACCCTTTTTTTACAACCGTTTTCATCTCTACGCAAAATACATGTCCAGTGCAAAATCTACGTCCGTCAGTCAGATCACTATTTCGAAAAATACGAGCCCTCTCTTCTGAACGTAGAGCGTAGAAACAACGCTTGAGTTCGGACGTTTATCCTCAACTGAAAAGTTTGAAATTCTTGACTAACATAGTTTTTTCTTTTTTTCTGCGCTCACCGATTCAATTGCATACTATTATATTTTATTTATTTTATGAATTCATTTATTTCGTTCTCTTAAAATTAATTATGATTGTGTACGCTCTTATATCTGTTTTTTTTAATACGCTTTTATTAGCTTCACATGTGGGTTTGTTTGTATGTATGTATGTAACTCTAAATAAAAGATAAAATTCACGTTCTTTACCCATGTAAAAGTAAAATATTTATTACTATTGTTAATATTAAAGGCTAAACTATATTGTTACATGTTGATGTATTATAAGTGCTTCTGTTGCTTGTATATAGCTCTGAATAAAAGATAAAATTCACGTTCTTTACACACATGAAAGTAATATATTTAATACTATTATTAATATTAAATGCTTAACTATATTATTGACATACAGGTTGTTGATGTACTAAAGTACATGTAAACTTAGCGGATATTCAATAGTTTTGAAAAACAGAGGGAAATCAGTTAGAGTACAATAAAATATAGTTTAACCTTTAGTATTAATAGTAGTATTAAGTATATTGCTTTTATATTTGTAAAGAACGTGACTTTTATCGTTTAAAAATTAACTCTAAAAGCGTATTTTTTAATTTTTTTTAATTATAATTTAAATTATTCTGTTCGTTTTAATCAAAATCATTTAATTACAGTATCTTTGCATGGACAATATTGGGTTCTCGCCACTGATTACGACAACTATGCACTTGTGTGGTCCTGCAATCACGTATGGCTCTCATTTCGCCACATGAGAACTGGTGAGAATATTTTATCTCTCATCCTTATCTCTTTAACACAATAAAATATCTTTCTATCCATCGCTTCAAAGTAGAAGATATTATCCAGAGTGTGTTATTTTCCCATGGAAAAATCATTTCAAACCGGTGACACAATTTCTACTCTATAGTTACCCAGAACTGAATAAAAAAACTGCATTATGCTCAAAATTCGCTGCAGCATTTTCTAAACGCAGCCATTAAGGAAAAAGAAAAATATGAAGAATTCCAAGGATGGCATTCTGTAAAAAGGGAAATTCGAAAGCGCTTACACAATTTCGAGAGCACCCAATTACCCTCAATAATAATGGGACACAATTTGTTCTGGAAACAATTAAATCCTAGTTGGGCTATTAATGCTTTAACAACAAACCATTGTTGACAATGAATGATGCTTTTTGAAGACAGTGAATCATCTCGCTTCTGATTTCTAATACCTAGGTGCGATACTAACACTTAGATTAAGATTCAAGATATTGCGCTTTTCCAAGCATTGCCAGGAAGTCGTTCATAATTCTGTTCGAGTTTCATTCACATGCAACATATGGTGTATTATACTACAGTGAAGTCTCACTTATACGCCGCCTCATTAATGCGCCTTTTTCACTTTACGACGATTTTGAGTGGTCCCTGCAGATTCCATAGTAAAATAATGATAGTATCGTTCGTTTATGCGTCGCTCTAAAGATAAATATTTCACTTATGAGCCGAATTTTCCCTAAAAGGTATTAAAATTTATTTATTTTCTTTAAAAAATAAGCACTTTTTCTTTACTTTCCTCTTTAATCTTTCGCCTTTATGGCTCACGGAAGGCATGTTTTCCGCATGAACTAGAGTTCGGAGAGGGACAATTAGTTATTATGCATCGTTTTAAAGGGAACAGTTTGTAATTAGGTATGCTATAACTTTTGTTTCCTCTTTATCATTATAGTTACGTTATAGTTATTGCCAAACTGTAGTCTATAGAAACATTCTTATTCACTCTCTCATTAGAGTCTATGTTGAGTTTTAGTCCTTTAAATAGGCTTGTTCACTTATACGTCTCTCTCACTTATATACCTTTTCTGTTGGTCCCTTGGGCCGGCGCATAAGTGAGAGTTCACTGTATGACGCACTGGGCCGTAACCTGACTTTTGTTTCGGGGAGGGTTTAACCAAACACATTTCCTGTGAAATCTATATGATCATTCAAAATTTGATTTCATATTCTATATTCTATTGTTTCTGTTAAGATAGATACATAAAGGGCATTAACATGAAAAATGTAACAAAATGACGTAACGTTATGATGGTGGAAAATAATCTGATATGCACATTGCATAACTTCACTCTTGCATTTACTCATTCTATTTACTTATATACGCTCTGGTACCATGGATGCTGGAGCCCGGCGGCGCTCTGATGGCAAAAGGCAGCAGAAAAGACCAAACTGCTCTTTCCCGTTTCCTTAGCGGCCATCTACTGACAATGACGTTCATTAACGGAACTAGAGTCTTCGAGATGTGCACTAAGTGCTCTTCTGCTCAGGCCTCCCCTGAGCATATTTTATTATGTCTGGGGCTTTCCAAATTGGATCTTATCCAAAACCCCTTGATGGTTCTTGACTTTCTACGGGTGAATAGACTCATGGACCTGATCTAGCTCTGCTGGTCTCGGGGATCAGAACAAACAAACAAACAAACTTATATACGCTCATTCAAAGTAATACTTCTGAAATTTATACGTTATGACACTTTTAAAATGTGTTAAATATAGAGGTCGGTATTTTCAAATTTAAAGAATTTTGGCGTTTTTATTATCCGTGCTCATAATTCGAAGGAGAAACGATGTAATGTTCTGTAAGAAAGGGTGTTTGCAATAACTACAACAAAAATGAATTCTGCAGATAAAACACTTTATTAATACAATTATTCAATAATTCTAATTTATTTTTAAGTGAAATTAAAAAATAAAAAAGAAAATAAAAAATCAAATAGTTATAATATTTTTTACGGCAAAAAAGTGCATGAACAGTAATTTTTTTGGATAATTTCAAAATTTTGGGAGGGGTTTTGAACCCCAAAAACCCTCCCCTTAAATACGGCCCTGATTGCACATCATTATTTTATTCAAAACAGAACTACAAATTAAGAATCCTCTTTTGTGCTCAAAACCTAAACACTCTCTTGATAAGAACCGATGACTGTCCAAGTACCCACTGAATTGATGTTTTAACCGTAGTATAAAATGTAAGAATTCAGTGATATACTGCTAAAGGGAAGTATTTGCAGATTCACAGTACATATTTTAAGTTCTCAAATACTAGGTAAAAATACGAAAAAAAGTAATAAAAAGAAATTAACAAGTTCAGTATTTTTAAATTAAGAAATCTATAATTTTTGTTCAAAAAAAATTCAATTTTTAAAAGTTTGATTTATTTGTACGCGTTTAGGATAAATGAACGAGAATAAAGTCAAAAATATGGGATATATTGGCAGAGCGACAAACTAACTTTGTACAAAGACAAGTAAAAAAAAAAGTAACACAATTGCATATTGAAATGACTTTTTATTAGTTGAATGTCGATGATTGGTTGTAAAGAACCTATTTTTACTAGTTCATTTTTAAGGATAAATGAACTAGCATAAAGTTAAAAATATTGGACATATTTGCAGAGCGACAAACTAACTTTTTACAAAGACGAGTAAAAAAAGAGTAACACAATTGCATATTAAAATGGCTTTTATTATGTCGATGATTTTTGTAAAGAACCCATTTTTGCGATCTCGATACTTGATGTAAATGTTTATTGCTATTTTAGAACTATAATCTCTTGCAATTGCTAACTTAATGATACCCTTATTGGGGCATAAAAAATATTTTAAAAGGTTATAAAAAACAGAATCTTCTTTAGTCACATTTCATAAAAAAAAAATAAGTGAAAGGACAATATTTAAAATGTTATGAGTAACGATTAATGATAGTTTCACCAAAGAGTGTCATAAATTAAGAACTTGAAAAGAAAGTTATATAAGTTAATTAATCAATTTTTAAATTATGAAAGTATATATTAACTAAAATTTCAAACGTTACCACTTCATACGAATTGAATACAAGTAAACCTATTTAAACGTAAAGGTAAGATAACTTTTGAATAAAAAGCGTATTTATTGGAGAGAAAAAGGTCCAAAAAAAATATTTTTAATTCTAAAAAAATGCTATTTCACAAACCTTTTTTTAGATTTAACAAAATAAGTTTTGAGCAATAAAGGAAGAGAACCAATTTCAAAACCCTTCAAAACTTGAATAATACATTAGTATTGATTTTATGTTCTGTGAGTACGAACAAATTACGTACATTTGCATCAGTTTTCTCATTTCAAAAGATTTGAGTTTGACGAGCAGCTCAAACACCAATAAAATGTAGACAATATTCTAAACATAGATAATTTCTTAATTATTTTTTTTTAACTACTGTGCGTTAGGGGGTATCATAATTTTTTTTTTTTTTTTTGGAAAGTCAAAATTTTAAGTTGATGAAAAGTTGTCATTATTTTTATAGTTACCAAATAAATTTATTTTGAAATTGAAAAATATTTAGGTCTGCTGGGATTACCGTAAAATTTCAAGTTTTTTAGTAAAAACGATGATTCAAAAAAAAAATGTATAAATTATGTGTAAAGCAAAAATAATTATTTAAGTGCAAAAATGGACTACTTAAGGAGTAGTCAATCAATAAAAAATGTATTGTAGCTAAAATTTAACTTGTAGATTTCCAGAGATAGTTATGAAAAATCTCACATTTTTGCTAGTCAGTCATATTTTTAGAATATTTACCCATCCTACAGATTAATTTTAATTATTGTATTAGTAGTACAAACGTTGAAGTGCGGCGCTTTGAAATAGCGAGATTGGTCCATTTTTCCACTCAAATATGTAATTATTTTGCTTTACACATAACTTTACAAAAAAACTTGAAACTTAAATGTAATCTTGGTAGATCTAAATAATTTTCAATTTCAAAATATTTTTTTTTGGTAACAATGTGGATATAGTAACAATTTTTTATCAATTTGAAATTTTGAACTTGAATTTCCCCAAAAAAAATTTCGTGATACACCTTACTGAGAGAGAGAGAGAGATTGTGTGAACATATTTTTGTGAATCAGAGTAAGCACTTTCTAAACAAATAACCAACGCTTTGTCTGTAAAATATTCTAAAATGATTTTTTCCCTCCATTTCTACTTTCAGAAAACTTGTGGATTCTTTCCAGAGAAAGGTACATGACAGAGGACACACAAGCCAAAGTTCATCAACTTCTGGTAGAAGCAGAAGATATAAAAGTGAAAAAGCTGTTGAAGAGTGTTAAACAAGCTAACTGTGATTAAGAAAGTAGCACATGACAATTGGTTTGAATTGAAGTTTCTCGCATGAAACAGTGCCAAATAAAAGATATTAATAAATGTACATGTGAACCAATTTGTATTTGTACAGAAAATAACAACGTTACGAATGCACAAATGAGCAGGGATTCGTAACGTTGTTATTTTCTGTACATCTATAGCACAAAGGTATTTGTAAACTCAATTTGTATTTGCTTCCATGTTAAATCCACACACACACACACTAAAAAATAAATGCTGTTTTTACAGTATAATACTGCTAATTTTATAGCAATTAACTAAAAATTGCTAATTTTTCAATAATAAACTGTAAAATTGCAACTTTTACAGTACTAAACGGTAAAATTGTTAATTTTACTGTAATAAATTGTAAAACTGCTAATTTAACAGCTTATTACTTTGCATTTTACAGTTTTAAACTGGAACCTTTGCTACCAGTATTACACTGTTGTTGTTGTTTTTTGTAGCCACTGTTTGTCACTGTTGTTAATTTTATAATAATTTCACTGTAATAAACTGTGAAATTGCTAACTTTACAGTTTATTACCAATGGCGGATACAGAAAATTTTCAAGGGAGGGGGGATAAATTTCTTACTTACTTTTCGGAATGGACTTACAAATATTGATCACAAAAGACAAAGGATTCGGACTTCAATTTCAAAACATTTTCGGGAGAGTGGCTCCAACCTTCTTCCCCAACTTCATCAAAAATCGAAAAAGTTGATTTTTTTCTTTTTTTTTTTTTTTTTGAGCATCAATGTCGAAAAATTACCAGAGAGAGTCCCCCGAGGGAGGGGTGATCGCCCCCATCGCCCCTCCCTTGTATCCGCCTCTGTTTATTACCGTGCATTTTACAGTTTTAAACCGGAACCTCTGCTGCTAGTATTACACTGTTGTTTTTGCAGTATAATACAGCGAAATTTTTTTACGGCAATAAACTGTAGAATTGCTAACTTTGTAGTAAGAAACTAAAATTGTTAACGTGCAGTAAGAAACTGTACAGGGGTGCCCACAGGGGGGGGGATTATGGCGCAAGTTGCTCCATCAAAATTTTTGGCGGGGATTTTTTAAACTAATTTATTTATTTAAATTATTATTTTTTAAATTGAATTATTTACTGATTTTTTAATGTAAATTATTCATTAATTTATGTTTTTAATTTAAATTATTTATTAGGTTTTTTTTATTTATTCATTTTTTTTTTTTTTTTTTTTTTTTTTTTGTGTGTGTGCTTGGAATGTCTGGAAGGGGAAAAAGAGCGATTCTATTTTGCGCATAATTAGTACTTTTAAACAATTAATAATGCATAGAAAAATAAGTTATAATTTAAAAAAATAAATAAAAAATATTTTTTAAAAAATAATAATTTTTGAAAAAGTGAATAAATATTTAAAAAATAAATAATATTAAAAAAAATAAATAAATAATATTTAAAAAGTAAATAAAATATAAAAGAGGGATAAAAATAAAAAGTACAATAGGGTTGTGAAAATTTTTGGGGGGGGGATTTGCGCCATTGAGCTTGGGGGGATGGTCACCCCTGAAACTGTAAAATTGATAGTTTTACAGTTTATTATTACGCATTTTACAGTTTTAAATTGGAACCCTCGGCCAGTATTATACTGTAAAAACAACATTTCGTATTTTGCAATGCAGTTACAAAAAGAGAAAGGTGGGATAGACAGACCATTCAATAAACGCTTACGCACAATTTCATTTTCGAAAATTCATAACATGATTAAAACAACAGCATTTGACACGTGACAGAAAAACATTCCAACTCTTTTTACGACAGTTAATCCCACGAGCCCTCTGGTGTTCCCTAACTACCAGTTGGGAACCCATGCAAGCAATAACCAACGTTTAAAAATAAATAAATAAGAAAACATTGTGTATCTCATTTTTAAGTTGGAGGATAATTAAAACTCACCCTATATATCATGAAGTGTTAAAAAATAAGGGGGGGAGTGCATCTCAGGAAATTCATTGGTGTTGTATTATAAGCATACGTTATTTCATTTTTATCGTATTTTTTTCTGTGAATGTAGCTTAAAATAATAATAATTATTATAATAATAGTCATTTCTTGGCCCCACGATTTTTTTAGAGAGGGGTTCTCATGGGAGTGAGGCCGATACTATGATTTTAGGCCGAAAAATAAGTGAAAATATTGTGAAAAAGAAAACCCCAAAAAAGTTCTCATTGATGATATTTTAAATAATATATTTGTTCAGAAACCTTTCTTGCTTCGAAAATTCAAGTTTTATGAACTTTTCATTTCTCCTACCCCTCAAAAACTGGTTAACGGTCAATATAATGCTCCCTAAACCTCCAAATAAAAATAATAGCTATAAAACTGTAGTAAACTGAAAAAAAGAAGGGGAGGCAAGGGCGTAGCCAGGACTCACGTTAGGGGGTGCAAGCAGTGGCACCCCAATAGGAGGTCAGTGTGACCTCCCAAAAAGTTCTTATCCGATACAAATTGGCTGATGAAATTTGAAAACAGTGAGACAGTATTGCAAGACTGAATTTCTTTATTTTCTTTATTTATTTTTCGTTTTTTCCCTTTAATTGATTAATTTATTTATTTTCGTGATGCCTCACGTCTCTTTTGGTAGACATAGATAAGTATGCATTCTTGTCATTCAGTAAAATTCTGAATTTCATTCGGTAAATTAAAATTTTTCTCCTCAAAAACAGGCAAGCTTACTATGATTTTCTGAAAAGTAATCAATACTAGATATAATAACGCAGTTTATATAAAATTCCCAAAAATTAGCATAAAGTCAAATTTTTCAATAAAAACAAAGAAACAAACAAGAAAGAAAGGGAAAAAAATGCTTGAAATTCTATTTGCACAAAAAAATGAAGAAATTACGAACTCAAAGAAACAATACTTTATTCAGTCATGCACACCTTAAACCAATGGATGGTATAAAATATTTCTAAAAGAACAAAACAGTAGTTTTTTATAAAATGATTTTACCACAATGCAAAACGTGATACAGAAAATTAGACAAAAATGTGAGTGATATGTTTTTAAAACCTGTGTTTTACATGTTAGAGGAGTCGAGGGGGGGGACTCTCAATGACCGAATGAAATTCCAAATTTCACCGAATAATAAAATACGAACGAATTTGTCTGCACCAGCATGTTACAATGAAAAGCATGAAATCGGACAAAATCGTTTGTCAAAAAAAAAATTAATTAAATTAGAGGTCACAGTGACCTCCCATTGGCTCTGATCTAGGGGGTTGCAGCTGCACCCCCTGCATCCCCCTACGCCCTTGAGGGGAGGGGAAGATATCTCCAAAAAGTAGTGAATGACAGAGAAAACGGTGGTTATGGTCAATTTCATTTTAGATAAGAATCATCGAGGTGAGAATCATTTTAAAACCTTTTTTTTTTTTTTTTTTTTTGCCAAGCAGTTTAATTTTGGGTAAATTTTACGCCTGCTCAGATTTCCTCTAGATGGCGACACTACTTTCTGATAAAGTCGGGAGGAAAATATTTTGCATCTTTCTAGGTGCAGACACACTGCTCGACAAAAAAAAAAACACTTTAAAATCTTTTGACGATAATTCTGGTTTTTATGTAAAATGATCCCCTGAATCCAATTTTGACCACCGTTTACCCCCATCAAATCTGACATATGAAATTCCCTATTTTTAAATTTTACCTATTTATTTTCTTATATTATTATTTCTTTTTTTTCCCCTTAGTTTTCAACAGTTTCATGCTATTATTTTTATTTGAGGGGAAAGAAGCATTATATTAGCCGGTAATAGTCTTCTGAGTAGGTTGTGTGCTGCAGTGCTCAAATGTATGGAGAAGGGGTCATTTATTTTTAGTGCAAAACCAGAATCGGACTCACTCCTGTGTGTCCCATGTCCAAAAAAATGCGAAGTAAAACAATGAAAAAAAATTGCTTTTTCTGGGCTGAAAACTGGAAAATGTTAGCCCTGATGTTTTTATCCTCAAACAAATTGACATAGTCTTTTTTTTCTTACGTAAATTCACTGTAGTATTCAAAAATGATCTAAAATTTAAAAATTTAAAAATAACAGTTATTCGTCGAGTAACCACCACCAGGAGGAAGTAAAAATAATAAATAGAGCCATTTTGAAAAAAAAAATCATATTTCTTTTATTTGCACTACTCAGAGTATTTATTTTTTATATAAATGTCTAAAATCCTTCATATTCCGCTTTTACTTGTTGAATTTGATGTATTTTTCGGCTTAGTTTTGTGTTCCTTGTATGCCACTTGTTACGTATAATATTAACGTTTAGTTGTATTAGTGCAGCAATCTTTTAGCATCTACTTTCGATGCATGATATTTCTCAGTATTTCTTCAATAATGCATATTACAAAGTTTATTGGTAAAAAATACAAAAGTGTTTTTTTTATGAAAAATACATTTTTATTTCATGACGTCGATCGGCATCGACCGCCAATAACGATGCTGATGTGTTTTCTCTCTCCTCCTTCTTTTTAAAAATGAAACGAGAGAGGGGGGGGAGGGTCTTAAAGGATGTTTCAGTTACACCACGGGGGAATTCATAGTTTTTTTAGGACTGGAACGCCAATGAGAAATAATTCAACTCTGAGGCCTGCTTCCTTTCCAGTAAAGGATTCGTAAGTTTGTAATAAAGAGTATTGTTCCGACACCGATTTACACCTAAGTTAAACGGGTTAGGTCTTTTGAAGAGGGGTAGAGAGGACAGGATTGCTATTGGTACCACATAGCCTTGCAGCTTCAGAAACAGTTCCTCCATTCTGTAGATGGCGTTCTATGGGAGTTCAAAGGAAGAAAGGTACCTCGAGGTTTTTGAGTACAAGATGCTTTGAGACAGTTTGTTTATAAAAAATATCAACGCTGCTCTGTTTAAGAACAGAACTTGCAAAATAGCTGCGTACGCAATTTTTTTGCCAATGAGGAACTATATTTTCAAAACAGAAAAAGTCTTGAGCATACGACGCAAAGCACTTTTTTACTTCTTGCTCCAGAGTTTCCGTTCCTTCCACAACACGTGATTTAACCGGTGGGACGGGGCGTTAAAGAGCGCTCTATATTTTTGATCCAGACCAGGAGCCGAGCAAACCCCTTTTCCAATACCCCTAAGGTATTGGATCTCTTGGAGGATTCTGTGACCACAATCATTTTTATCATCCCTCAGTCGCCATTAGTGAATAAACGAACACGGTGGATCTTTGTCAATCCAGGATCGAACCCGAGACCCTTCGATTAAGAGTCCCTCGCCTTAACGATCGGGCCACCACTGCCTTCTAAGCCAAGTTTCTTTTATGACATTCGTTATATTTAACAGATAGACTAAAACTACGTCATGTCAAACTTTTTCCATGCGTTCAGCATGCAACAAAGGGGAAACTTCAGTGCCTTCGACTTCCCGTAGAACACCTCTGCTCTCTTCCTCATGAGGGAGCTATTTCCGATCCTGTAAAGAATTTGAATCGGCATCCTAGTCTATTTAGACCTGCCAAAAACTCTGAAACTTTTAACGCAAACAGCATGTTTATGCTATGCTACAGTGAAAAATCAAAATATGATACTGTCGACTTTCACCGGTGTTTCACCAAAAATATTCGAACTTTCGCCGATGTCTTTGGTATATGTATGTTACTATTCATCAGTTATTATCTACAATTACCATAGTTCAGATTTTTACAGCAACATACAGTGCTATCTACGAGATGCATATTACTATTTGAGATAGAATGATCGTTATGAATGGTCCAGGAGGGGGCTCTCGACTTGAGTGACATGCCCCCCTCCCCCCTCCTCTGGAGAGGTAGATATAGAAGAATTTCATGGGAAGTGAGAATGTATTGAAAAAAAAATCGGCAGTGAAACTGACTACAGTGCGCCCAATTTTTTGATATATGTAAATATTTTCAATGTTATCGCTTTTCTGTTTTCCTCCAAGTAAGTAGTATTATAAATATACTTAAAGGCAAAACACCGAGAAAGTCTGGACATTAAAAGTAACCTGAGCTGTGCTTTGTCACAATCAGTCTAATATTCAAACATTTTTTAAGGACACACGATGGAAGCCCTCCCTTTTATGCTGTGAAATGCCAACCTCGCCTAGGTACTTCAAACTTTAAATTAATTTGTATTAGTTCTTTGATTCTTCGATTTTATGTGTTCTTATAATAATAAATTCTAAAATAGTCAAGTCTTGTAATATAAAATTTTGTGAATAAAATTATTTAGATTTTCACCAGTTTCAACTGGTTCGACCAGATTCAGTTTAAAATTGCGAATGTAATACTTGTACTGACCACATACGTTGGTTGTGTGGGAGGGGAGGGGCGTGACATTAGATCGGCGTTCAAAGGGAAGAGCAAAGCCTAAAAGGTGGAGAACCCCTGGAGCAAGAAATGCAAAGAAATCAGTTAATAAAACTAGGTTGTTGCTAGGGCCTGATTACAGAATGGGCGATCTAGGACGTGGCGTAATGCCCCACTATTTAGGGGCCCCCAAATGGCTGAAATTGTTTTAGACAATGAATAATAGTGAATGTTTTAACAACAAGGAAGCCTCAAAGGAACCTTTGGGCTTTGGTCCCCCGATATCTTAATCCAGGGCCGCCAAGAGCAAAGGCGTGCCTCATGTCTGCCTGGCCCTCCTGCCCCATAAAACTTACGAAAATATTTCTTTACTGATTCCAAGCCAGGGCCCCAAAGGGTCAGAGCCCCAGCTTCCGATTAGGCTGACATGACCTCTCGTCGTACCTGTCTTAGTTGGATCTTGGGTTTAATACTGAAGCCATCAACTTCGACATACAAACAACATACATGCGTTCTTTGTGCCTTGCCTCCTGATAAGGACAGGACAGATTTACGGCACAGAGAGGTTGAAATAACATCCATGTGCAAGGCGGGACTCGAACTCGCGACCTCTTGCTTACGACGAGAAGACTCCACCTCTAGACCACCGAGGTCCCTTGGATGTTGCCTAAATTAGCGGAAAATTTTGCACGTGACAAAAAAAGTATTGCAGAATACTTTGAGGAAGCGCGAACAATTTCATGGTTCTGGTTCAGGAAAGGTCGGATCCAGTTCCGAAGACAACCCCTCTGCCGGTCCGTTTGCGTTTCCTGGCCCATACTGAGCTACTTATTTATTGTCCCAAGGCGCCATTCGGTTCCGCATTGCCAACGCAGAACCCGACTGTAACCGCGCCCGCGCGATTCGTTCCAAGGTCTGCTGGAACGTTGGAAAAAAAAGGAGGTTAAAGCGTGAAATGAAGTAAAAAAAAGAAGAAAGTCGGAAAAGAAAATAAAAGGGCATAAAACACAATGCACTTTCAAATCGAGATTCCTGTGTTCCAAAGTCAGTCGACCGACAATAAGATTAAAGAAAAGGTTTCGATTTCTGTCGTCAAAAAATGCGGAAAAAATTGATATTTTTCAATTGTCAGAAAGTGTTCTCGTTGAACTGTCTAATCTTGGGTTGCTTATGTAATGGCCACGAAAAATTATGTTTTTAATTCGTTCGGAATTTTTTACGGGCGGTGATGTTAAATGTGGAACACATTTGGGAGGAGTTTTCTTGTTTTGCACTGCTATTATTTTAGATGTGAGCAACCGGAGGAAGAACAGGAAAAGGGTTCAAAGTTACGCAAAAACACATTACGTCTCCGGAAATAAGTGAAAGTTTACGCTGGCGTGCACTTTACGAGTTTCTATGTCAATAATCACGCTTTTGGTTATTTTCCACGGTATGCGATTATTACTTTTTGTTTGAACACAACGCTTTTCGTTCTTCAATTCAAAAAATATATTTACCTATATCCACAAAACTACGCTATTGTGCAACGAAAGTTAATTGAAACGCCGAAAAGCAAAGGGGTGCAAGTGCTAAAATTATCAGAAAAATTAGAGATGACTAGTACAAATGATAAAAGATATTCTCTTATAAAGGAGTAAGTAACCGCCCCTACAGCCAGGGCTAAGGCAGAAACATGCAATACGCCACCAACTCATTTATTCCATCCATGGACTGCAGTTTCGTGCTTATTATGCACTCATCAGCATGGAATGTTTCTGCCTTAGCCCTGGCTTAGGGGCTGTTACTTACTGCTTTATACCCGAGCTTTGCCTCAAAATTTTCGAGTTGTATCGTACCAAGTGCGGTCGCTCGCTGGTGTTCTAATTTCACATTAGCTACCAGTTTTTGTTGGCTGTTTTTGCTTCATAAGAGGATTTTTGCCTCCAGCTCGTTTAATTCCTATTCCATGCTGATGAGTGCATAATAAGTACGAAACTGCAGTCCATGGATGGAACAAACGAGCTGGTGGTGCATTGCATATTCTCCACTGTTGTGAGGCAAAGAGTTGGGCAACGCAGCAGGATTTAGAAAAACGTTTCAATGAAATCCTACACACGGTTTGAACTGGTGCAGGCCGTTTTTCTCAACACTGAAACACGTTCACTAACATCCCTTTGCTTCTCACTGCCTCAATTATGATCAGGGTTGCCAGACGACCCGTATTTCAAGGGACTGTCCCGTTTCTTGATAAACTGTCCCGCATCCCGTGGAGCCTTAAGACGGGACGACTAAAGTCCCGTATTCTTGTTGCGAGTAAACATTTTACAAAAAGAAACATTATATCGAGAAAAAAAATAAGTAAATAAAAAATGAAATAGATTTATACAACAATTGATTGTATCGTAATATTTTTCTGTTCTGAAGTGTAATCATCTTAGTCTTATGTTTAGCTAGAGCAGAAATCATTGTGACGATCCATTTGACAAAGATGTAGTTCGTTGTAAAAGTCGTGTAGCTCTTCAAGCACAATGATTTTACCTAGCCTTATTTTAGGAAAAAGGGAGGTCAATAACAGAGACTCACTAATTTTCTCAATATTTAGTACGAAAACTTTTCCCACTAATAGTAATGAAGTAAAAAAAATATACAATGGTAACAAATAAAGTTTCTATTCATATGTTCATCATACATTGCTTTTCCTTCATGAATACATTTGTGAGAAAAGTTTGATGTTAAAGTCAAGGTTGTAAAAATTCGACTTTTAGACTTCATCCCCCCCCCTTAAGCCTGCCCCGTATTTACAGTTCTTAAAACTGGCAACCCTGATTATGATTGAAGAAAAGGGAAAATCCATTAAATAAATCCTGTGCTAAAATCAAGTCTTTTCTTTCTCTTTAGATTATTGTTTTTTTTCTTTATTCACTTTTTCTCACCTGTTAGCAACATTTTTTTAACTAGGTCTTTCCACTTTTATTATTGCCAAATGTACTTTCTCATAGTTTATGTAAAAGATATACCAACTTTCAATGACCTATATCGATTGGAGCAAGTTATACGTAGGTCCAAGCAGAGAAACTTTGATTATAGTTACCACCCTGATCTCGCTCCTAGTGTTAGTTTGGGTGGGACAAGCATCTTAATCGTTGTCAAAATCAAAAATGAATCTATGCGGTAGCTGCTAATAAAGTTAAATTAATGTCAAGGCTTGCAGATTACAAATTTAATTTTAAAGCTAAACAAACAAAACTGGAGAACAACTTGTAATACAATTTTTGTTGGCTTCGATTTTGGAACTTTTTTACGTAAGCCCTGTTAACTTCAAACTGTAGTTAGTTTTCTTCTATCACCTCATGCAGATGTTGCCACTTTCTGCGGAGAAGCGCATATAAAAAGAAACCGTACTGCTTTTCAATTGGCTGCTATAAACCTCTTTAAATGAAAATTAAGTGTTTCTTTCCCAAAAATAATTTTATGTTACTTTATTGAGTTATTTTACTTATTTGTTTGTTTATTTATTTTACTTTTGTGACAAAGTTTAATTGTCACAGAATTGTCAATTAATTGTGACACATTACTATTGTCACGGTAAAATATGGCGTTATCTTTAAGGAATGTTGAATAATTTCGTGGTTTTTCAGTAAGCCGGATTTTTTTTTTTTTTTCTTAATTTTTGAATTTACATATTATATATCATGTCTAAGAAATGTGTGTAATTGTTGTTTGCCGGAAAAGAATTATTTTGCCTTTTTTATTATTTATTTATTTTTAAATTTCCTATACTTTGAACATTGGTCACTTTCCTCTCTATGCTGCTTCAAAACTTAACGAGAAGAACTAAAACGGAAATAGTTTTTAAACTTAAATCCCATAATTTAGCCAAAACTAAGTCATGGATGTAAGATTATCAAACCGCTGGTTCTCCATGACAATCTAAACTTTCGACGGTTTCCTCGATTCAAGTCATCACTTTAAAAACTTTGATCTTTAAATTAGTTTATAAAAAACTAAAAAACATGCTTTTAAATGCACTTAATGCATCAACATGTAATGTAGTAATATAGTTTATATAAATATTTTAGCTTTTAGTATTAACAATAGTGAATTTTATCTTTTATTCAGAGTTACATACAAACAACTGAAACATTTTGCATCAACATGTAATATAGTTTAGGCTTTAGTATTAATAATAGTACTAAATATAGTACTTTTATACTTTATTCAGAATATAATTCTTTATAAGAAGAAATTATTAATTCTTTATAATTTCTTTTATTGTGAATTTTACCTTTTATTCAGAGTTACATACTGACAAACCCACGAGTGAAACTAATAAACGAGTATTAAAAAGCACTTATTGTACTTGTTCATTCCGAATGGATAGAAATCAAGTTAAAACTGAGTCGAAACAACTTATTTATTTAAATCTACGAACTTTAATCTTACGCCGGTGTTATTTGAATGTTTATGTTACTTATTTTTGGTGTTAATATTTGTTGATGTTTTTGCATAATTGATTCCTGCGGGGGGTGACGCACGTCTCGGGTATGCTATAAGAAACAATGCGAGAGTTTGACTTAGAAAAACCATTCTCTATGCAGCTCATTTCTTATTTGGACACTTTAATACGATGAGATTATTCATTTCCCTAAGGCCACTAGTTACTTATTTGGCCCAATGCAGCCTTTCCCCCCCTAAACGGGACAGATAATGTCTTGGAAATAGTTTTAATTAAAAAAAATGTGCGTCTGTAAAAAAGTACGGCAGAAGTGAAACTTTTGCTTTTCAGGGAAACATTTTAATTATTCATCAAGCGCTTTTTAATACGTTTTTATTAGTTTCACATGTGGGTTTGTTTGTTTGTATGAATGTATGTAATAACTCTGAGTAAAAGATAAAATTCACGCTCTTAACAAATATAAAAGTAGTATATTTAATGCGATTAATAACTTCTAAACTGTATGACCTGTTGATGTATAATAAGTGCATGTAAACTTTGGTGGATATTCAATAGTTTTGGAAATCAGAGGGAAGTCAGTTAGATTATCATGAAATGTAGTTTGACCCAGGGGTGCCCATCCCCCCCCCCCAAGCTCAATGGCGCAAATCCCCCCCCCAAAAAAAAATTTTTTTTCACAACCCTATTGTGATTTTTATCCTTCTTTTTTATTTTATTTATTTTCTAAAATATCTATTTATTTTTTAAATGTTACTTATTTATTTTTTTAAATATTATTTATTTATTTTTTAATTTATTTATATTTTTAAATATTTTTTGGAATTAAAACTATTATTTTTTAAAAAATATATAATTTAAACTTTTTTAAAGTACTAATTATGCGCAGAATAGAATCGCTTTTTTTCCCTTCCAGACATTCCATGCACACACATACACTCACACAAAATAAATAAATAAATAATATTAAAGAAATAACTTAAATTAAAAAAACATAAATTAATGATTAATTTACATTTAAAAAATCAGTAAATAATTTAATTTAAAAAATAAATTAATAAATAATTTAAATAAATAAATAAATTAGTTTTAAAAAATCCCCCCCCCCCCCAATTTTGATGGCGCAATTTGCGCCATAATCCCCCCCCCCCCCCTGTGGGCACTCCTGGTTTGACCTTTGTTTGATTAACTCGAAAAGCGTATTTTTTAGTTTTTTAAAACTATATTTAAGATTATTAATAATATAAATTGTTCTTATTTCTCTTTTACATAAAGTAATCTACATATATCGCTTCACTGTGCGTCATCTTCTTCATTTTGAGAAAAGAAATCGGATAGGAATCTCAAAGCTCTCACATAAAAAGTTTCATTTCAGAAAAAAACGATTTTAAACTGATGACTTTTGACTTAAATTTAAAAAAGATCTGCATTGTTCGAAAAGTTTAAAATGTCAAGAATAAATAAATGATGCTTGCTCAAGTTTAGCTTTGAAATCAATTCATTAAATTTATTAACAAAACTAATTTTATAATTAGGAGAAAGCGGGGCTAAAAGTTTCGATTTTTAATCAAGAGTAAGGGCCCTGCTCCACATTGACGTAAAGCAGAAACGTAAAATGGATTAATAGTGTTCCTATGGAAAGTTTCCGGATTTTCGGTTTCTGCCTTCGGTTTCGGTCGCGTTTTCCGCTGTGCTCCACATCCATAATCCATTTTACGTTTCTGCTTTACGTCAATGTGGAGCAGGGCCCTTAAATTTGTTTTGAAAACTTGGTTTCAGAGTCAATATTCCGAAGATAAATCTAATATTGTCCCTTAAATATAAAGACTGTTTTTTAAGTTGTATTTCGTAAAAAATTTTAATAATTTTATGGTAAGTAAAGCCCAAAAGGAACATAAAGCCGAAACTTACTCCGACTTAGGGTAATGTAGGTTTCCTTATATTCTTTTCGTAAATAGGTAACAGCCACAGTTACGGGAAGGGAGTGACTAGCCAGTCAAAAGTACTTTTTTGGAGCGTTCAATGCAAAAGAAAAGCTTATCGTGTGAGTTTGGTGAAAGAACGCAGTTCCCAAAAAAAGTAGAAACTATAAAACTAAAAAACTTACATATTTAAGCATTTTGAGAATTCTTAAAAGTTTCATAACGAATTCACATGCTGTCGCATTTTAATCTAAATTAAATCTATTAACCCTCTGACTGCTCAATTTAGTAAGCGAAGTCGCTTAAAAAAATGGCTATTTTTTTATGTGTGGAGAACAAATATGAAGTTTATGAACCAAATTTACGCAAATTACGTTATAAATTACCCTTAATTGGATAAATCTTATAACGAGGTTCAAGGAAAAGGTTTACTTCCTGTTGTTTACAGCAAATTCAAGCAACGTTGCAATTTGTTTTCCATTTTTTAAGCAACTACCAACGTAGATAAACCCCTTTCTTTATTAAATTGGGAGGGCATCTAGCTTGTAAAATGGTCGAAAGCTAAGTGTGAATACTTCACAAAATTCGGCATGTAAGCAATGAAATTGGGGAATTAGGTTTTAAATTACGTCATGCATGTGAAAATCACGGGATGAGCAAATTTTGTTTCATCTTCGTCGCCCGTGGGAATCGCGGGATAGGCAACCAGAGGGTTAACGGTGAGGTTTTTTAACTAATCATGTTGAGGTTTTCTCTTCTTTTTTTTTGGATATGGTAGTTACTCTCAAATGCAGCAATAAATACTTACCGTTAAAATAATTAACATCTGAGTAAATTATTCTCAAAGATTGTATTACAATTAATTAGGCACAAGAAAACAATATCAGGGTCAGTGTGATCCTAATGTACTATAAGTACAGTGCATAGTATTAAAATAAAAATTATAGCTGAGAAAAGCAATGACTGTTGAAATAAACGTAATTCACTTTAAATAGTACGTCGTGTAACCTTTAAAATTTATGTATTAATATACAAAGAATAAATTTAATTAATACACATAGTGTATGCACATGTCTGAATCTTTTGAACTTAATTTCATTAATGAATATACCATATCGGGCTGTCAGCTTTGTTAAAGCTGCAGACAATACTTCAAATAATGTTCAGTAAACTTCAAAAAATAAAATCTTAAAATTGAAACATCATTAAAGTTCAGAATCTAAAGAAAAGTTATGAAACTTCCGTCTTTGAAGAAACCGTGAAATAGAAACAAGTTCAATCAATCTAAGGTAAATGGTGTCACAAAATTCAAGTTCCCGAATTTCGTCACTTTCACTTACAATTACTAAAAAATAAATATAACAACAAAGAGTAAAATTCTTAGCTTAACACATCATTAGTAAAATCTGCCCTACTGGACAACTGCCGTAATGGAAAGGTTTTGCTAACCTTTCGCACACGGTGCTGTAATTATGTGCCAGAACAATCGAAGCAACGTTGTATTTTTCACTCGTTCTTGATTCTTAGTCTATTAACAGATCACTCTTATAGTGCAATGCATCTCTTATAGTGCGAGCATCACGAATTTTAGTAATTTACTTTTAATGAAAACAGAGTACAAGAGCAATTTTGTTGTTGACGCTTTTCGCATGAAAATACTCAAAAGATTTCATAATCAAAAGGTCGGGACCTGACTGATGCAATAAAACTGGTCTATTAGCGTAAACGAAGGAGATTATTTTAACGCGTATTCGGGTGGTCTAAGCTGATGTATGGAAAAAATAAAGTTTAAAATATTTCTCCCCACATTGCTGCCCTTGTTCCACTTAGCAAAACAAATTTCCAAAAGGAAATTTTAATGAAGTGTAGTAGGATAGTTCTCGCGACAAATTGAAAGTTTTAAACTTTTATTGCGTGCCTGTACAAGTTTACGCTTACAGGTCACTTTGAAACAAATCAATTAGCTATTACAATTTACTAACATTTTTCAGAGGTGTCTTGAGTACCTTCGTCTATTAGTTCTGCTGCACTAAGAAAATATTTCAACGCCAAAGAAAGTGACACTGATGGTCAAAATGCTATTAAATGTTAGTAAATAAGAAGAAACTGTTGTATGTAGCATTGGCACTTAAGAAATTTTTAATGTGACGTTTGTCAATATAAACTACCTTTTCCACAACATTTCTACACTTAATTATGTCATTAGTAAAACTTTTTCCTTGCTGTGTCATTTCTCTTCAATTTTAAACTTTCTCTGAAGTAATTTTCAGGGTTGTTATGTTACATTGAAGTGAAGGCATGTCACCGAAAAATAAAGAAAGAGATTTAGCTCTCAAACACGAACTAGAATAAGCTCGTAACTCGACAACCGACTTGAAATCTGAAAAGTGAAAGTCTGACCCTTTCCCAAGTGACATCGCCAAATAATCGCAGTGTTGTAAACGAAGAACTATAAGTCGTCTTATATCTACATTCCTTCCAAGTACTAAAAGGTTTCTTTGTTGCTTAACATCCGCCATGCTGTCACAGCGGAAAGATGATTTTCGAATTTTAAGAGTAATGTACAAGCGCTTCCTGCACACACACACATCAACAAGGTAAGAGGAATTTAAAAACAAAGAAACAGACGACATTAAGAACATTTTAGCAACCGGTGGCAACAATCTTTCCTTTGTTTGATGCCCAGTTCTGTGATGCAATGGGCTGTTAGAACCAATCTCACGATTACACTGCCAATGGCCTATATTTAAAAAAAATCGGAAAACTCTCTGAAAGGAAACAATAAATTGAATGTGTTTAGTATATAAATAACGAACTTTTCTGATTCCCATTGCTTCTTGAAAATTCAAATGAACCCTTACCTGGTATCCACTTAATCAGGAAATATTGTGTTTAGCGAGTTGATATAAATCCTATTCGGATAATGTGGGAAGGAGCTATTGTTCTAGATGCGATGGAAAAGTGTAGATTCCTCTTTTTACAGGGCTATTTACTTGCATCTGGTGATACTTGAATAGGATTTGAATAATCACAATTTATTTTTGAATTCACTGCGGAATGTTCCCCTCTCTAGATCCCAGATCTTCTGGATACGCTTATCGATACATTATAGAAAATAGATGTTTTTTACAGTATAATCCAGCTAATGTAATAGTAACAAACTGTAAAAATTGCTAATTTTGCAATAATAAACGGTAAAATTTATGCTTTACAGTGACAAACTAATTTTATAGTTTATTACTGTGCTGTGCATTTTACAGTTTTAAACTGGAACCTCTGCTACCAGTATTATACTGCTGTTTTTACAGTATAATATATCTTATTTCGTGGTAATAAACTAAAATTGTGATAATAAACTGTAAAATTGCTAATTTTGCAGGTTATTACAGTGCATTTTACAGTTTTAAACTGGAATCTGTGCGGCCAGTATTATACTTTAAAAACAACAGTTTTTTTTTTCGCAGTGTAGTTGGAATTGAATCTCGGATGCAGTATTTAAGTTTGAAAATGAATACATGATAAATATAATGATGCTAATATAACAGAAATAATTCAGTCGAAAAAAAATGTAGTTTTTAGTTTTTCAGAAGTGTTGAAAAAATTAGCATTTACGCTCTTTAGAAATGTATACGCCCTTGACTTTCTCAATCTTCAGAAAAGTTTGTCATATACGACGAGTTATTTGAAGTTTGTACCGGACATAAACATTAATGATAAAGTCGCTTAAATAAGAACTGGAGCGATTATTACTATAACTTTATTACACTGTAATCCAATAAACTTCGTGAACGACTGTTTGGGATTCTAACAAATTTGAACTGACCTCAGCACTATGCGTGGCATTAAAAAAAAAAAAAAAAAGAATATGTGTAGATTAGGGTGTCCCAAAAAAACCGAAAGGACCGGAAATTTGTAACGCATACACTCTTATTTATTTATTTTTCCTTTTACATCAAAACAATTGTAAAAAAAAAAAATTTCATGCAATTTGAACAGCGGTAACCCGTGCCGACTTGCGTCCGAAAGTGCGAACTAGCCCTTTTTCACTAGGCCAAATCGAAAAAACTTTTTTCGGAAATTCAAAAGACGGTTCTTTTTACGCTGAATTAGAAACAAATGCTCAAATCTAACAAAATTTCCTGTCAGTTTGACTAAAAGTTCACCGAAGCTAATGAAAAATGTAATCTGGACATTTTTCTCTAAACGAGTACGATGAAAATTTGATGAGATTGGAGGGCGCATTTCTGAAAGCGTACCAAAGTAGAAGGACAAGCGTCAAAATCAATGGCGCAAATGAAAGTATGTATCGAACAGTTAATTGTGTACTGTCCGTCCTTGAGAACCGCGTCTAGCACTCGCGTACAGTTCCGCTTAAAAAAGTTTAAATGGGTTGTGGGTGATAACTTTCCAAAGTTTTCAATTCAAAACTTGCATTTGCTAAATCCTTTTGACATATTCAATTAAACTATCTATTTGGAATTAGCATCGCTCCACGTTGTTTGATACCGGCTCAAAATGCTTTCAATTATTCTTCCCCTTATTGTTTGTTATTTTACCTAACAGTCCTATTTTGGTAAGATCAGAGAAGACCTGACTCATACGTAAATACGCGGAAGGTTTTACCTAAGAAGATCGGGTATCAGTATTATATAAAAGTATTATATAAAACAAACTAATCGTTAATTGTTTTGTTTTTGCTGGTTTGTCGGTTTGTCGTCCAAAGCGACTGTCGTTTCAAAAAAATTCACAAAAATTTTGAAACTATAGCGATATTTATCACAATGCACGTCTTCAACAAGAGCTAGTTCACGCAAATAATAAGTAAAAACAAATAAACGCATTCCTCAGAGAACTTACCGTGTTAACTTACTTTGCATTTTAATCTGCGTTGATTTCGCTCATTGCACGATTTCTCTAGTTTAGTTGAGTTTTTCTCTTAAATGAATCTGGTAACGTCAGTACGTTTAAAACCACATAAAAATTCACACTGCATAGAGCGGGATTTAAAAAGAGACTTAATACGGACATACATACGGAGACACTTTTTTTTTCTCTAGTTCAAAATGCTTGCACTAAATATCTCACAAACGTATTGCTTTACAGCTCGTACGCCTTGCTATTTGGACAATATGAGAACAAATAAATTACTTTAGATTTTAATTAAAAATTAGTAAATTAGGCTCTGTTGAAAATTACGTGCTAAAAAGGACTAAAAGACTTTCACTGTTTCTACATTTCTTAAAATAATATTTGACAGCTACTCAAAACTCCAAAAAAAGAAAAAAAGAAAGAAAAACAGAAAAGAAAACTTTTCCGAACATTTATCATTGCACTACTTAAAAAAATTCAAAACAAGTTAGATTGTATTTGCCATAGATAAGAAAAAACATAAGTGAAAAATTGTCTAATTTTTTGCCAGTACGATTACCCCACAGCATTTAATAAAAATGCGGTAGATGCAACTGAATCAATCATTAAAACTAGTGGGCTTGCTTTATTGGATACGAGGAAACCATCCAACTAACATCATTAAACTAGACAACCTTCAGGATTGAAGATTAGTACTCCAGCACTTATCTTTAAAGTATAAATTATCTTTAGTGTACATTTCACTCAAAAAAACTGGGTCTTTTTAATTTTAACACTTATGAATATATTGTTTATTATTTATTAATTTTATTTTGTTTTATATTTTTCTCCCTTGAACTGTGAGAAGAGTTCTCATCTTTCTTACCAGGAAAGTACTCGACTTAAGTAATAATGAAAAAAGTTAAAAATGGTACCATTCGAAAGAGCATACTGAGACATGTCTTTGACCCAAAGATCAAGTGCCCTCGTCCCCTCGTTTTCGAGATAAGGGGTCTTAAAGTCGGCCGAAAATGAGCCAAATTTGAAGACTTGGCAAGAAATTGAAGCTAGCTCCCCATTCTTCCTTCCGCTGCTTGCTTGCCATCGCATCACTTCCATGTTTGGTCATTCGCAAAGAAAGTAAAAGATGTTTTAAGTTAACTCTTTACTTGTATGAGCAAAAATAAAGAATGCTGATTAAGACTATGATGTGGAAAACAGAGAGTTTTATCCACAGGGGCGAAAACTTTACAAAGTAGTTAAAGTTTTATCTTTTTACGATTGATAACAATACATTTTAAAATTTTAGTTATTTGAAGTTTTTTTACTGAACTAAGTTGTATGTGTTAATTATTATAAGTTAAAATATATTGCACGTGTTTCTAAATGAATAATTCGGGATAATTAAAGAAGTATGAAAAACAGATATAATGAGCTCATGTACAAAAAATGAAATAAATAATCTTTGGGGTAGAAATTAAATTGTCATGGATTATGATATCAGTTCTTATTTAAAAAAAGAATCGATACAAGAAGTTTCACTATCTGCCAACTTTTACCAAAAACATTTATTTTTTTAAATTGAAATCGAGAAAAAATAAATAATTTAAAAAAGAAAACGAGTTAGTAAATATCAATAGCTGCAAAATTATATCCACGTCGGAAATTACATCAATGGTAGAAGGAAATAATTATTTCCATTCTTAAAATATACTAATAGAGTTGGCATTCATTGTAAAAACCCCTGCCGTTTAAACAAATTGGTCACTGTAGCTAAAAGTCTCTGTAACGTAAATGTAAAACATATTGCATGTTAATTTCGTACTGTTTAAAAACACTAGAATAACTTTTACTAGTTCTGCTATATGTTAAACGGGTAGGAAAAGACTAACAAAATTGTAAATCAATACAAGTTTTAGCTTACTTTTCTGTAAAAGTAGAAAATAGGTGAAAAAATTATGAAAGAAGGCCTGACGCACTGAAAAAAAAAACGCTCAAAACAATTGAGTCGAAAAAGCACAACTTAATAAAAATAATTAAATACACAGAGAAATTTAAAATAGGAAAGTTGGGTTTTGAGCTGCGGAAACTGCGTACCTGTCAGTCTGTCTATTGGTCAGTTTTTCTGCCCCCCCCCCCCCCCGCAATAACTTTGAGTGCGTAGTCCGATTCGATTTTTTTTTAATCGAAAGATCTCAGTGAGGACAATACACTCCCATATTCGACTTTTTGATTTGAATAATATTTCATTCAATTTCGAATTTCCGATTTTTTCCCCTGTCCTCACTTATAACTTTTGAAGGAACAAGTTGGATTCGAGCAAACATTTTTTTTTCGAAATATCTCAGAGAAAACACCTCAATCCTGTTTGATTTATTTATTTGAACACATTTTCATTAAATTTTGAGCTTTTTTTTTTTTTTTTTTTGAAAGACTATTCTTACATACCCATTGATGCAATTGACGAAAATGTTTAGGAGAGCTCACTTTGAGTTATAGGGGACCCACCAAAAGAAAAAAATTATGCTTACAATATAAAACCCTAAATATACCCCCCCCCCATACTACAGAATTGTACGAACACTTCAAAAAAATAATTAAAAAAAAAAACAGTTATCACCTCCTGTTGACAAGGGCCCCTTAACAAGGGGGACTCCCCTTAAACAGGGGACCTGCTTTAATCACAAATAGTACGATAAAATTTAATTTTGATGTGTTGTTTAAAATTGTTTTTCCTCTTTAAAAAGCTCTCTGCTTTCCGTGTCATAGGCTTGATAGTAGCTTTTTGCTCTAACTCGTACAGGTAAAGTAAAAGATTATTGTAAAGCCGTCTTTCAAAAGCTTTGCAGATGACCAAAAATGGGGATAAAGTTTCCCGTTGGACGCAAATAGTGTAATCGCACCGCAGCTTCCAATTTCATTATAACTCGCTCAAATTGGCGATTTTTCAAAAAAAATTAGCTGACTTTAGGACCTTATATTTCGATAACGGGGGCGCGAGGGCAAAAACGCGTGCGTCCAGAAACATGTTTTGCAATGCTCTTTCGATTGGTACTCATTAAAAAAAAAATTCATTATTCCATGATCGCGTACTTTCCTGGTTAGATAAAAGAGGGCTGAACATTTTTAAAGAATTATACTTTGTTCATAATTCAAAATTAATATGCTTAATATTAATTTTCTTCAAAAAACATAGCAATTATATGAAGTATTTGACTTTCTCGGGACTTTTTATGACAGTTAAGTGTTTGTTAAAGTTGTTGGGGTTGTGAATTTAAAATATGGAACAAATCTTACGAAAAAGTATCTGATAACACTAACAGTATCACATCATTAAGTCATTATAATGTCGCCAGCAAAATCATCAATTAGCCAGTGCCTTTTTTTTTTAATTTATAAGAATATACAGGGTGTCCCCTCCAATCGTGGACCAATAGCTAATTTCTAAACCGTTAGAGATAAGCATATAGTTTATTTAGGAAAAAATCTCAAAATTATGAAAGGAATTTTGGGTCTATTCAATGTTTTTCAAAAAATCAAATTTTGAAAGAGTTACGAAATTTAAATTTTTATACAGCCCCCCAGTCCTATCAATCATATTTAGTAAAACATTCTTGACACTGTAACGTTTAAAACTAAAAAAAAATCACTCTTCTACCACAAAAATTGACCGAGTTATGACGTTTTGAAAAATCAAGATTTTGAAGGATTTCGCATACGGTCCCTTAAGCCATTTCTCGATGACGTCATGAAACAATGCAAAATCTTGATTTTTCAAAACGTCATAACTCGGTCAATTTTTGTGGTAGAAGAGTGATTTTTTTTTTAGTTTTAAACGTTACAGTGTCAAGAATGTTTTACTAAATATGATTGATAGGACTGGGGGGCTGTATAAAAATTTAAATTTCGTAACTCTTTCAAAATTTGATTTTTTGAAAAACATTGAATAGACCCAAAATTCCTTTCATAATTTTGAGATTTTTTCCTAAATAAACTATATGCTTATCTCTAACGGTTTAGAAATTAGCTATTGGTCCACGATTGGAGGGGACACCCTGTATGCATAACCAAAATGTGTTTTGTTTTCACAAATATGAATCTTTTCTTTGTTCACTTAAACATTTTTTAACTAAAAAATTAAGAAAGACATACATTTGATAGATGTCAAAAGAAGAAAAATTAGATATTGTTTCCACAACATATCCTCCTTTGTTCACTTACATATTCTTAAACAAAAGCTTAGTAAATACACACATTCGATAAGCTTATCACAAAAGGATAAAAAAACATGCTGAGAAATTAATTTAAGTCATGATTGTAACTAAATGAAGTAAAAACACTCGAATAATAATATTTAAATTAGTTTAACAAAACTAAAAAATACGCTTTTAGATGCACTTATAATACATCTACATATAATATAGTTTAGACTTTAGTATTATTATTTAACATATTACTGTTATATTAGCAAAGAACGTGAATTTTATCTTTTATTCAGAGTTACATACAAACAACTCAAACACTTTTAACACATTAACATGCAATATAGTTTAGAGTTTAGTACTGTCGGCCCCGCTTAATCGGGTAACGGATTAACGAACACCCCGTTTATACGGATAAAATATCCTGGAACCGAATGTTTCCCATATCATAGACGCAATGTTAAATTTCCCCGCTTAATCAATAACGGAATAAGAAAACGAATACCGTCGGTTTTCTTGGAACCGACCGTATTCGTTTAAGCGGGGTCAACAGTATTAATAATAGAATTAAAAATATTACTTTCATCTTTGTAAAGAACGTGAATTTTATCTTTTATTCAGAGTTACATACATACCCACGTGTAAAACTAATAAAAGCGTATTAAAAAAACATGAACTTTTTCAGTTCATGTTTTATTCTTTTAGCTATCCATAAATAGTTATAAAACTCAAAACCTTTGTTAACTACTGACTCATCTAAGATATTTAGAATTCTATGTCAGGGTTCTCCAATTAAGTTTAGTATAAGTTACAGCCCGCAGTCCACTTTTTTGTCATCTTTACGAGAAACTATTACTAGGCTAAAAGACGAGACGCCATAAATAAAGAGCCTCTGCCTGAATGATCGCTTTGTGTTGCCCACAATATATTCGGCGTTCTTCATTTTCGTTAAACTGGTTAAAGTGACCCATTAATCTTTAGATTCCTTTTCATTTCAACTTCCGCACCCACTAACAACAAAACGAGGCTTTATTGAGAGCAGGTAGATTCTGGAGCAAGCAATGAGTTATTCGACGCGAAGTTGTTTCTTCGGTTGCATTCGAATCTTCCATGTTTTCTGCTTTCAAAATATCTTGTTCTTCGCTTTGGATATTGTTTTACAGGAATAATGGTATTATAGTTGCAATAACAAATTAACGGGTTTTTATGGGTTAAATAAGACTTTCTCGTACTTTTATCGTTGTCGGATAGTTTCATTTTAGCCTTTCTATTCGGTGAAAAATAGAAGCAATTGAATTTAAAACTAGCTTATTACTCGGCGTTGCCCGGTATTGCATTATGTTTAACTTGCTCCATGCTAAAATGAAATAGGTGAGCCTTAAATTGATTATTCATTGTTAACCCATTTATGCCCAAGTTTTTTTAAACATTTTTTTTCAATTTTTATCTGCTTAAAACTCTTACTTGGAATGTTTTACATACATTTTAGGCTTAAAATAGTTCGCAAGTGCCATATTTATTAAGTTATTTAACGTCCTGTTCATGGGATATTTTGCAGATATGTGAGCAAAATACGACCTTACTTGACTATGCTTTTGCAAAGTAACATTACAGAAGGCATCTCTGATCAATTTTAAGTAAATCCTTTTAAAATTGTTTAATTTTATGAAAAATAAGCTCGCAAAAAAAATTACTTTCTGTGGCTACCCATGCTGGACCGTTGCTTGACTGATTTGTCTGAAAATAGCTGTCAATAAATAAACTCTGGTGTCCAACCAGCGGCTCTAACTGGTTTTCGCAAGAAGAAGGACTATTTAATTTGTGAAAAACAGCTTTAGAGTAAAATGATATACCCATTACAGGTTTTTGTATGCAGTAACTAACAAGCGTCCCGTTTTTAGGCTACTGGGCATAAATGGGTTAATGTTAATCTTTGTTGGAAAATACTCATATTTAAATGAGCTAATTTTTATCCATTTGTATGCTTAAAGGCTTGTATCTATTATTCTATATATTCCAAATTGAAAGAAAATGGCCAATTTTGAAACAAAAATTGAATTTTCAGCTTTTGGATATTTTTCAAATTTCAAAACCCCGTTAATGTGATTTCTAGTGCATTAAGGAACCTCTGTGCCAAGTTTGATGAAAATCCGACGAAAGCTGTGGATTTGCATAAAGAACAAACATACAAATATACATACATCCAGATCTATATATGGGTTGCTTAATAGCTACTACTCGTTATCAAGGGGAAGACCCTTCAACTGCCTCTTAGGTCTTGAAGGAATCAACTTGGAGTAGTAGCTTAATGTCCAATCTACACCTTCACGTGGTGCAACCTGTTAGTAACTATGTCTGGTACATAGCGAACGGACGTGAATGGGCTACTTCCAACTCGAATTGGGCCAGCGTGGAGGATTTTGGCCTACACCTTTCCATCAAAAGCTTCCTATGATGTACAAAATTATGTGTATTTAGGACAGGAAATATCTATGGATAACAACATAATGAATGAGATAAATAGGAGAATTAAAATAGGATGGAGTACCTTTGGTAGAAACAGTATCATTCTAAAGAGCAGCATGCCTCTGTGTTTAAAAAGAAAAGTTTTCAACCAGTGTGTTTTGCCTGCAATTTTATACGGAGCCGAAACGTGGATACTTACAAGCAGAGCAGCACAGAGATTAAGAACGACTCAAAGAAGTATGGAGAGATGCATGCTCGGCATTACGAAAACAGAAAGAAAGAGAAATACTTGGGTCAGAAGTCAGACGAGAGTCTCTGATGTTATAGAACGGAGTAAGCGATTGAAATGGCCGTGGGGTAGACATATCGCGAGAAGACAGGATAACCGATGGACGGTTGCTGTATTAGACTGGTACTACCGACACGACATTAAAAGACCCAGAAAGCGCCGCAAACAAGATGGAGGGATGAATTACGAAAAATGATAAGCATCCAATGGAAATCCAAAGCAACCAGCAGGAATAATTGGAAGCAGCTGTGCTTCGCTTCCGACCATTAAAATTCAATTTCTAACCCTCGCCACTTCCTAGTTAACCCGTCCTGATAACTTAATTGTTGGACGAAACGCCTTCTGACAAATGAGAATACATTGTTACGTTTCCGATGGATAGCGATCTGCTTTCTGTATTAAAAGACGGCAGGACAAGCCATATTCCGGACAGACAACAAAGGGAGATGAGATTCGCGGGAGATACGAGGAAGAAAAGTTTCTGGCCAATTGCTCATCAGATAAAGAAGATCGCCCTTTCATCAAGTCCAAACTTAGAAGCTAATTGCCGCGCTACTTCCTCTTTTGCTCTGAATATGAATGTTGTCGATTCCCGAAATATTTAATCTTCCTTTGTTTTCTTTTGCGGGGGAAGGATAAGGCTCATTTCCTGCATTTTGGAGTGAAATAGATTATCAAAGTGATTTTCACGTGCTCGATCTAAAAGAAAAAACTTTGCGAGATGTTATGGGGCTCGAAAATTAATTTCTCATTGACTACGACGATATTCTTATTAGTCTAAGGAAGCACTGTGGTTCAACAAATGATTATGATTTGGTATTTTTAATGGGTAGGATGCGATGGAGTAAAATGTGTCAATTTGTAATTTATTCTGAGTAAATACAACGCTCACTGCAAATAAAAGTGTAGTAGGCATTGAAGTTTTTGGATAATGGCTGCCAAAAGTGGTAAAACAAACAAATCCATTAACGTATAATCTGATTTTAGGCCAAGGGCGGATCCAGCTTCTGGATAAGCAGGGGGCAATTTCGAGAAGAAGGGGGGTCATGCTTTATTTTTTTTGCACAACGAGGGGGATAGGGGACAAAATTTGCGAAATATCACTCAACAAAACGCTGTTTTAGCAGACCTTTAGGTCCTTAGGGGCGGATCAAGACCCCCATGGCCACTCCCACTATCAATAAGTGGTAAATTTTAAGAATTAAAAATCAATAATGATGCAAATAAAATCTTTTTTTAAAAAAAATATATGATTGAGTGCTGTGAACAAAGAATGATGTAAAATTAACAAATTAAAACGATAATAACGAACGACCACGTTTTGATTAGAAAGTCAATGACTTTTTTTTTTTTTTTCAAAAAGGGAGAGTTATAAATTGAAAGTAGTTCTATAAAGGAACTCAGAAGCTCAACAAGTGAATGAAACACAATTTCAGTTTTTTTATTCTGGATCAGCTTTTTTTTTAATTTTCCCTGATTTTTCCATACACACGACATAATTTTTCGCGAATACTGTTTTCTGATAGTACTAAAAAAGGTACAAAACACCTACAACTCATGTGTGATATTTATCATCTTCATTTACATATTACTATAATATTTGACATTTTAAATTTAACTGTATTTTTCCTGTATTTATATAACTTAAATACAGCAGTCACAAAGAGGAATAAAAGTATTTATAAGAGTACACAAAAAATGGGCTGCCCCTACAAGGGGCTCCATTGTAGCCTTGAAATTGCTATTTGCTGTACTTTCTACCTTATTTGTGCTTTATTTACGTTGATTTTTAACTTCAAATATAGTTCAGCACAAAGCTTCTTTGATCATTTTTCATTTAATTTAAAGTATAGTTTAAAAAAACTAAAAAATACGCTTTTTAAGTGAGTTAATCAAAATATCTCACGATGCTATGATTTCCCTCTGATTTTCAAAACTATTGAATATCCTCTAAGTTTACAGGCACTTAAAATGCATCACCGTGTAGTAGGGTGTATCGAAAAAAACTTTTTTTCGAAATTCAATTTACTAAGTTGATAAAAAGTTGCCCCTACCTACCCACATATTCCACAAAAAATTTCAGTTTAATCAGAAATTGTTTAGGTGTTCCGCACGAGGCCTGAAGTTTGTGAATTTCTTCAAAAATTTGATTTTTTTTCTATTTTTTTTAATATTAGGAATACATGTTAAAAATAATTCAAGTTGAAAAATGTACACCGCAAAGTCGGAGGACAAAATTGGGTTTGAAAAAAAGTATATTAAACAACATTTAAATCTCCCACATTTATTCTGAACTTACGCAATTTTCACCAAAACTAGCATTTTACAAGGCCGTGCGGGTTGGTTAAAAAATTGTTTGTGAATGTGGAATCTAACTGAATTAACACTTGAAACTGGGATTCATCTGTGATTTATGTGAAGTAAAAAGTAAAATAATATAAACTATAAACAGAATCTAAGCCCCTCGCCACACAGTGCCCGCGTTCTATCGGGGCCGCCGTCATGGTAAACGAAATACAGCTCCACTAGCGTAGCTGCTTTAGGATATCAGAATAACATATCTTCGGTTGAGGACACAGACTCTAAATATTTCGGACATGGTGCTCCAGTAAATGTCCCAGGAAAAGAAATTGTAGCTTCAGTTTCACGATTTATGGGGAAAAAAAGTTTTATTGATAAAGAACATAAAAGCTATCGGTTGTGATGGCACATCAGTTAACACTGGAAAAATCAAATGATGCTATTAGACTTCCAGAAAAGTCTTTAGAACCCTCACTACAAGCCGTGGTATGTTTTCTTCATTTAATGAATTAACACTTAGCGGTTAGAGAGTTAGCGGTGGCTCTTGATAGGCCGACTACTGTACAAAATTATTTTAGTTGACCTATTGGAGAATTCTAACAATATTGCTAACATCTACCAGTCATGAACTTTAAGAAAATACAACGCATTTTACCAGAAGTTGAGTTCAACCCAGGTAGCACAAATAACTTTTAAACGTTTTATAAACATTTTTAAGCGGTTGTTACAACGTTAATAACTATTTTACAACCTTTAAAAAACGAAGTATGCTACTTTGTTTGAAAGAATTGAGTCAAAAATACTTATGGGATGTGTCAAAAGCTGTAATGTCTGGCAAATGTTCTCAAAATGTAGCAGAAAGGAACCCTGCAAGCTTTTCCCATGCAAGATGAGTTCTTTACAAAGTGGAATTGATAACATTTTGGAGATTTGAATCCAAATACTTGTTGCAATCTATGGTCTTAAAAAAATGCTTTAAATGCATGAATAATTTTATGCTGAGATTCGATTGTGAAAAAGCAGAGAGCATAAACCTTTATTATAAATTATGCTAGTTTATTTAACTCTGAACTTGGATCACTACCTGCGATGTATAGCCTCAAAACTTTGCCATAGTGAGTCATCTTGCATGGGAAAAGTTTGCAGGGTTCCTTTCTGCTAAATTTTAAGAACATTTGCCAGACATTACAGCTTTTGACACATCCCATAAGTATTTTTGACTCAATTCTTTGACGTCAACTTCTGGTAAAACGCGTTCTATTTTCTTAAAGTTCATGACTGGTAGATCTTACCAATATTGTTAGAATTCTCCAATAGTTCAACTAAAAGAATTTTGTCCAGTAGTCGGTTTATCAAGAGCCCCCGTTAACTTTCAAGTGGTAATTCATTAAATGAAGAAAACATACCATGGCTTGTTGTGAGGGTTCTAAAGACTTTTCTGGAAGTCTAATAGCATCATTTGATTTTCCCGTGTTAACTGATATGCCATCACAACCGATAGTTTTTATGTTCTTTATCAATAAAACTTTTTTTTTCTATAAATCGTGAAACTAAAGCTACAATTTCTTTTCTTGAGCCATTTACTGGAGCAGCATGTCCGAAATATTTAGAGTCTGTTTCCTCAACCAAAGATAGATGTTCTTCTGCCATCCTAAAGCAGCTACGCTAGCGAAGTTGTACTTCGTTTACCATGACGGGGGCCCCGATAGAACGCGGGCACTTTGTGACGAGGGGCTTAGATTCCGTTTATAGTTTATATTATTTTACTTTTTACTCCACATTAATCATAGATGAATCCCAGTTTCAAGTGTTAATTCAGTTAGATTCCACATTCATAAACAAGTTTTTAACCAAGCTGCATGGCCTTGTAAAATGCTAGTTTTGGTGAAAATTATGTAAGTTCAGAATAAATGTGGGAGATTTAAATGTTGTTTAATATACTTTTTTTCAAACCCAATGTTGTCCTCCGACTTTGCGGTGTACATTTTTCAACTTGAATTATTTTTAACATTTATTCTTAATATTAAAAAAAATAGAAAAAAAATCAAATTTTTGAAGAAATTCACAAACTTCAGGCCTCGTGCGGAACACCTAAACAATTTCTGATTAGACTGAAATTTTTTGTGGAATATGTGGGTAGGTAGGGACAACTGTTTATCAACTTAGTAAATTGAATTTCGAAAAAAAGTTTTTTTCGATACACCCTACCGTGTAGCCTTCAGTATTAATAAGTTAATAATAGTGTTAAATATATTACTTTTATATTTGTTAAGAACGTGAAATTTATCCCTTATTCAGAGTTACATACATACATACAAACAAACCCACATGTAAAACTAATAAAAGCGTATTAAAAAATACAGACGGCATTTTTTCCCTTTCAAGTTCGAGCTTAACACTTCACCAAATAACTTGCAGAAAACAGAAAATACATTTGAAAATAAACCATCGGGTAAATCCTTGAATTCCTCTCCAAATTATACTGAAAGTTCTGATAATGCTCAGTCTATTTAAAATATTTGCATGATTTTCTCAATGAGACAACAAGGATCAATGCGATAACCTTGTCTAGAGCAAAACACAATAATTTTCAATTTTTTGAGGATGCTTTAAATTCAGTAAATAAGTCTTTGTGTTCGTTTATCAGGGACGAAAAACACTTTAAGAAATATTTAGTAACGATTATTCGTGAAACAATAGTGATTACTTTAAGTAGACGTCCGATTGCCCCTTAATTTCCTGCGTTTTGATAGAAAACAATAAAATAGCTCTAATGTCCTTGCAAAATTTTAGCAGACAGCTAGCTATAAATTGAGCAAGTTTGTTAAGATAGAATAATAAGCTATCTTTTAAGGATATTTAATATTTAGGTAATTATTGGTATAATAAATGAATAAAGTAACCACAGGACGTTTTCTTGATTTGAAAAACATCCTTCGGTTTTGAAACAGAGCTTTCTATTTAATACTTTTGTCTGAAAGATGTGAGGAAGACAAATCACATGCATTGCTTAAGTACAATTTACTTAGATTTAAAAAAATCATAAATACTTTGGTGCACTGCAAAAAATGAACAGTTGTTTTTACAGTATAATAAGTATAATGTAAAGTTAGAAATTTTAGTTTATTGCTGTAAAATTTAGCTTTATTATACTGTAAAAATAGCAGTATAATACTAGCAGCCGAGGTTCCAATTTAAAACTGTAAAATGCACAGTAATAAATTGTAAAACTACCAATCTTAGTTTCTTACTGTAAAGTTAGAAATTTTAGTTTATTGCTGTAAAATTTAGCTTTATTATACTGTAAAAACAACAGTATAATACTGGCAGCAGAAGTTCAATTTAAAACTGTAAAATGAACGGTAATAAACTGTAAAATTAGCAATTTTACAGTTTATTACTGTAAAAGTTAGCAATCTTACAGTTTAGTACTGTAAACTTAGCAATTTTACAATTAGTTGCTGTAAAACGAGCAATTTTTAGTTTATTACGATAAAATTAGCTGTATTATACTTTAGAAACGACATGCATTTTTTACAGTGCTCTAGCAGGAATTTTTCAAGGAAAGATCGTGGGTCGAAAATCACCCATTGCCGCAATACTCCGCCAAACGATTTTTATTTAATCGGTTGTCGGAAACAAATTAGTAAAAATTCAAGCATTGAACAAATAAATTTGCTTCAAATAATAAAACTTAATTAGATTACCAGGAACCATAAAAAATCTAATATTTTTCGCAACTTCACGAATAAACAAAAGGTTCTGTCTGTGCCCTATGTGTGTGTGTTTGCGTACAAATCGCCAAATTACGTCATATCTTTACCAAATTTGATACAAGTTTCTTGGTATCCTGGAATTCACACAGGGGCTTTTTCGACCCCAATAGGGAAATCTTTGGGGGACGTCAATTAAGGACAACTCGATGTTAATAAGGAAATCTCCCTTTGGGGGATTTCCTTGTTAACACCCATTTGATGTCAGATCTCTGCCAAATTGCTCACAGAGGTAGTTTAATTCTCGGGAACTCATATGAGGTTTTTTGTCCCTTGTGGAGGTGGGGGGTTAGAGGTCGACTCCCCATGGGTGTTTTCCAAATTCGAATTCACATTTTAAGTCAGATCTTTGCCAAATTTGGAACAGAAGTCCTTTGATGCTCAAGAATTCATATAGAAAAGTTTTGACCCGCCCCCTCCCCCTCATAAGACTAGACCCTCTTAGTGAGGTTTTTGATTGAAAATCCGTGAAACGGAATGCTTGTCTAATAATAACAAAAACAACCTCTTTTTGGAATATTTAAGGGAAAAGGAAAAAAATCAAGAGGTCAAAATTTGAATTTTCTCTACTAATAATAAAGCTGAAGGTGGTTCTGTCTGTCCTTCTTTCTTTCTTTCTGTCTGTCTGTCTGTTACGCGCGTAGCGCCAAAACCGTTCGGTCGATTTTCATGCCACTTGGCACAAAATTAGTTTGTAGCATGTAGTTTTGCACCTCGAAGCGATTTTTCGAACATTCCATTTCGTTCTTTTTCTATTCGAATTCTTAGAGGAAATTCGATAAAATAGGGAAGAAATATTCCATACACATTTTCAAGTCTTATGTCATTCGAAAGCTTGAAATTTTCTGCACAAAATGACGTTTTTTCGAAGTTTCTACGATCATCAGGAGAGCTGTAACAATTGTTTTTAGAATCCCGAAATTCAAGGCTTACCTTCAGTAAAGCAAGCCAAACGATTCTAAAATGGCTTTGCTCGCGAATAAAATTTGTTTGAAAATAGAGATGAAATGAATTATTTTATCAACGGAAATCAACTTTTCATGTTGTTACCATGGTTACGTTTTTATTTCGTTCTTTTTCCCTTAATAATTTTAAAAATGTATTTGTTTTTGTAACAATCCAAACTCCAAGCCTTATTAAAATTAGTCAAATGAAAGATTAAAAACCGTGATAAGATGGCACCTGTCAATCAAATGAGAAATCGAGTCCTTTCCTTAAAATACAGGATACCATTCTAAATTTATCGTCTGCAAAACATATTTTACTTCATTATTAATTTATTTCAATATAAATTGCAGCAAATGGCTTGAGTGAACGAATTTAGCTTTTAATTTATCGTTTGCTGGTTGATCTTTGTCGATGTGTATTGTTTTTATTATCATTGTGAAGAATAAAGCACGAAATTTCTATGACTAATACTTAAAATTTTTAGGATCAGTTGAGTTTAAAAGAAAAAATTGCTCCAAATATACTTTTGCAATGTGATTATTTATTGTTGGACTGTAATTTGCAGCAATAATTGCATTTAATAAATAATGAAAGACAATATTAAAAATTATTTTTTTGGCGACTTTTTTACAATTTGGCATTCAATTCTATTTCAGTATATTTACTTCTATCTTATTGCGATATTGCAACGTTCTTTCTAAAGTATGTCATTTCGGAAAATGTATTATTTTGTTTTTGAAGTTAGGAAAGAAAACTTTCTTCTTCTTTTAAACTTTGGTAAGATTTCTGTTGGTTTCTGTGAGCAACAAAATTTTTCTTATTTTTTCTTTTGGCTTATTTTTGTGCACCTATCTTTGGGGTTGCATTCGAATGTCCCCAAGGGGGTGATTTACCCCTTTTATGGGGTAATCAGGGCTTTCAATGCAGACCAAAGTGATATGAATTGGCGCGACCACTTGGCGATATCTCGCCAAGCTTTTGGTCACCAAGTGTTTGACGCCAATTTGGCGACATATCGCCAAGTTGGCAATAAATTTAGCGAAAAAAAATTTTTTTGGGTTCAATTTGGCGCTATTGGCGATATTTTGCGAAAAATCTACTGAATGATGTTAAAATCGGCGATATTTAGGAGATTAATCATTGTAAAACATTTTTTTGCATTGTTTCGTGGCAAACTAGGGATGCAAATGTTTGAATTGTTATCTTACTCACTTCAAGCACTATTTTAGCACTTAAGGCATCTACTAAGAAATTTACACGTAAAAGGAAGTAGTGTAGGGTCCATACCAAATTTTTATATCATACTTTGAAGGAATTATAGTTGAATTATAACTAAAATAGAGTATTTTTTTCTGCTATATCATTTTTTTACAAATGAACTTTTAATTTTATACCACGGGCAAAGCCGTGCGGGTACCGCTAGTGAGTCATAAAATTGCTCGTTTCGACACATGAACGGGAAATTTGGCGCTATTTTCTTCATTTTATACAAGTCTAATTATTGAACATACGTCACTAGATACAACTTTTATTTTCTAGGTAGACCGTGCCACGAATGGCAACGCATGTAGTTAAATAGAAAAAAATTATGTATCGGTTCTGGACCGCGAGATTTATTTAAAGAGATTTATTTAAAGTAACGGAAAATCGGGCACCACTATAACGAGTTTTTAGACATAATGTTATAAACTTTTTTTTTTAGACAAATGACTAAAATCTGGTTAATTTTTCTTTCCTATCTTTTGATTTGATCTTCGATTTGATATTTTTATTTAGGTAGAACGAAAAGAATACAAATATTTTTACAGACTTGACGCCACCATCGATATAAAATAAAACAAAGTAATCTTCAAAAACATTTTCTCATTGAAAATTTGCAATATTAGAATTCAATTTATCCTCCCCTTTTTCTTTTGAGCGTTACGAGATTCCTAGCTTACTTTAAATTTTTCCCAAAAGCTACATAGAACGGTGTTATTGTAATAGAGTGAAGTGAAAAAACAAATAAAATATCTAAAAAGTTGCCGCTTTTCAGTGTGTCTCATAGAACAATTTTTCCTTAATTTGGTTTCTAAAACAGGTGTTCTCTCCAGATAAAAGATTCAATTGTTAACAATTTACATAAACAATACCTTCAGTTAATTGGAAATATATTTTTACCTTCTAAAATCAAATGTTATTTATAAGAAGCAAGATAAAAGTGGTCCAAAACGTCACCTATTTCCATTTTTAGATCCCATTTTTCTTACTTTCTTGCAATTTGTAGACAAGAGAAAGGTGACAATTACGCATATCTCATTTCGTCTCTTCACAATCAAAAACCGTTTCCACTATTCTCATGTCTGCCGCTTTATTTATCGCCGCAATTATGTTGGCATGAGTTAGCCAAAAGGAAAGGAAATCTTTCAATACTTGTCTTCCACATCAAGTCATTTTTCAAGCGACAAAGACAACAGCGACAAAGACGCGTGCACCACATTAATCAATGATGTATTTTTAAGAAAATATGTCGTTCTTTCTATATACCTTTGAAAATAGATGCTACATTTTAGCTCTTCCTGAAGAGAGTTTTCACAAATCTTTTTTGATTCTACGTCAAGTTTATTTCAAGTTTACTTTTGAGAAGAGTTGCAGTAACTTTATTTGACAATGTCTCTTTTTAGCCTACTTTCCCATTAAAAATAAAAGAAAGACGAAAAAAGCATTAAAAGTAGCTTAATGCATCTAAAAAATATCGCCAAGTCCAAAAAATATCGCCAAGTTAAAAAAAATATCGCCAAGTCCAAAAAATATCGCCAAGTTAAAAAAATAAAGAGGTAAAATGAATATCGAAAAATTAAAAATTTGAAAGTAGGGTATTGAGATGGGGAATTTGTGTGTCGGTCTGTCGGTCGGTCTGTCGGTCGGTCTGTCGGTCTGTCTGTCCCCCCCTAATAACTTTTGAATGAACATTCCGATTTGGACAAACTTTTTTTTGTTGGAAAGATCTCGGCGAGTACAGCTCATTCCCATATTTGATTTTTTGATTTGAACAATTTTTGATTCAATTTTGAGCCGTTCAAAAAACCGGTCCCGCGATACTAACTTTTTAATGAACAGTCCGATTTGAACAAACTTTTTTTTGTTGGAAAGAACTTTTCAAGGGTACTTCATTCCCGTATTTACATTTCCGATTTGAACAATTTTTCGTTCAACATTGAACCGCTCAATCAAGCTGTCACCCCTAATAACTTTTGAATGAACAGTCCAATTTAAACAAACTTTTTTTTGTTTGAAGCATCTCGGCAAGGATACTTTATTACCGTATTTAAATTTTCAATTTGAACACTTTTGGTTCAACATTGAACCGTTTAAGCAACCTTTCTCCACCTAATAACTTTTGAGTGAACCGTCCGAATGGAATAATTTTTTTTTGTTCGAAAGATCTCAGCGAGTGCAGCTCATTCCCATATTTGATTTTTCGATTTGGACAATTTTTGGTTCAACTTTGAACCGTTCAAACAACCGGTCCCGCGATGCTAACTTTTGAGTGAACAATCCGATTTGAACAAACTTTTTTTTGTTCGAAAGATCTTTTCAAGGATACTTCATCCCCGTATCTACATTTTTGATTTGAACAATTTTTCGTTCAACATTGAACCGCTCAAGCAACCTTTCTCCACCTAATAACTTTTGAGTGAACCGTCCGAATGGAATAAACTTTTTTTTGTTTGAAAAATCTCGGAGAGGCTTTCCCATACATTCCCATATTTTGCTTTTTGATTTGAACCATTTTTCGTTCAATATTGAACCGTTCAGAAAAAAAAAATAACATTAGCGTCTACGGGGAATTTAAGTTGAATGTTGATCCTGAACTTAAAGTCGGATTTCCTTCAAATTAACTTTGTAAGAAAATGGTTTTGATAAATAATGTTTGTAACGTACTTTTCTGAGTAATCTTCTGTGAGGACTCTGATTCCGACTCCGACTCTGCAAACATGGCGGAAATGCAGGCTCAGAAAAAAAAATTACTGACTGTGCAGACGATTTTTTGTTTATTTATTCATTTGTTTTATTTTATTTATTATTATTATTATTATTATTATTTGGCAGACGATGTTTTTTTTTTGTAACAAAAATTTTTCATTCACGAGAACATTTTATTCTTTATTTATATTTAACAACTGGCAACAGATTAAAAGTGAAATTCGAGACATTTTATTAACGGACGAGTTTTTTTTTCTTTTTTTTTTTCTTTCTTTGATAAAATGTGTTTTGATGCTCTTTGTACTTTTATTTATTTATTTATTTTATTATTATTATTATTATTTTATTTTATTTATTTTATTTTTTTGAAAACGATGGAGGATTTTTTCTACGGAGGAACTGTAACAGTTACACTCTTTAAAAGGTGCGACAAAACTTTATTTATTTGTTAATTACTTTTTACGTGTCTATTTCATCTGATGAAAGGGGTATATTTTGCTTTTCGAAATCAGCTCTAAGTGCTAAAAAGGTATGTTTGACATAATTTTAAGTCTCAGATAATCAAGAGAATAATGATCAGATGCGAGAATGCCGATGTCGATGTACGGGAAAGTAGGCTCGTTTAGTTCTTGACAGAACTTCTTGTTATTAATTGTGCCGAGTTACAACGGCAGCAGATATTTCTGAACTTTATTTTGCAGTCAAATATAAGGTTCGTTGGTGGAAGTGGGTCATTGAAGTAAGCGGGAAAATTTACAGTATCATAATATTGATATAATTTTTAACGCTGAATAGCCTATCATATTGTAGGACAAGATATTTCAAGCATAGGAACGAGGCAAAGCCGTTTCAGATTCCTGATTTACACTAAATCTGCAACGGCTTTGTCTTTTTGATGCCACATCTTGGACATCCTTGTGAGAGGAGTCGCGAGATATCCCTGACTTTCCTAGAAGTGCAGCTGTGGCACTTATTGGACTTTCCACGGGGCATAGCTGCTTGCCTGCTTTCCCCTACTGTATTAAAGAATACGTTCTTAAGAACCTAATTTAACGGCAATGAAATTACAAAGAAAGAGCTACTTTTGTTTCAACTGTCTTTGAAGTAAAAAAGTCATTGTTTTATAACTCCTTTAGCACCCCTTTTTCGATAAAAGCTAGTAATTTAAAGACATTTTTTATTAAATAGCCACCATATTACTGAATTTCCGTCCGCTATGAGATCAAGTTAAGCGCTCCAATGCTGAAAAGCTCATTAGAGATACCCGGGATATAGAATTTAATTTTTATGCGAACTCAGCTCTGTACTTTGTGGGGGGGAGGGGTCCCCCTTCAAGTGCGATTTTATTTCCCGCTTGAACTTTTTTTCTTTTTTAAACCCTCTTTTACTTATTATTTATTGTGTGTATATATGTGTTCCTTAAAATGTGAGGTTCCTGCTCTTATTTTGTTAGAAGTTAAGCCCTATTATAGATAGGTAGATAAGATAAATAAATAGATGTGTCTCCATATTGTCAGTGCAATCTGCTTATTTGTATCCCGGAAATTAGACGTTTGTCTTTTGATAAAACAAGAATAAGATCATAAGTCCGCCCAAAACAAAACTGGTTTGCAATTAATTCGAAGTGTGGGTGAATAAATAACTTGTGCCCGATCAACATTTACATAAAATATTACTCTGACTCAGTTCTAAAAAACTAATAAGCTAGAAAGCTCTGTTCACTCCCACGACAGGAACTTATTCTTGGGCAAGTTGAGCAGGGGTGCCCACAGGGGGGGGTTATGGCACAAGTTGCGTGATCAAAATTTAGGAGGGGGTTGATTTTTTTGAACTAATTTTTTATTTAAATTATCTATCAATTTATTTTTTAAGTTAAATTATTTACTGATTTTTGTTAATTTAAAGTATTCATTAATTCATTTTTAATTTAAATTATTTCTTTAGTATTATTTATTTTTTGTGTGTGCTTCGAATGTATGGAAGAGGGGAAAAAACGATTATATTTTGCGCATAATTAGTACTTTTAAAAATTAATATGTGAAAAAATAAAATAAAAAGCACAAGGCGGTTGTAAACATTTTTTTTTGGGGGGGGGGGGGTTGCGCCATTGAGCTTGGGCGAAATGGGGACCCCTAAAAAATTCAGAGTTTACAACAAAGTATTTACACATTTTCATTGTACATTTCATTTAACATTCCCAAATGCCATCATGCGCGGATCCAGCATAAAAACGAATGTTGGAAGTGATAACTAAGTAGTAAGATGGTAACAAAGTAATCAAACAGGTTCTAAAATATGTCCCTTTTTTTAATAGAATGCAGCCTATAATTTCATTATTTATAAACATTTTTGAAGTTTCAAACTCCTAAAGTTATTTAAGACTGAAATTCTGCTGAAAGTAACTCTAAAACTAAATTCAGTGACGCAACAGCTCATGGGGGACAAGCCTACTGTGCTCATCTCAGCTTTCGTGACCGAAGGCTCTGGGTTGCAGGGCAAATGTTCCAATAAGGTGGTTGGTGCAACGCGAAACCCCAGGGTTCAGTTCGAAAGCATGCTTGGTACTCATTTCATCCACCCATTGAAGTGATGAAAGGCGAAAGTGTAATACTAATAATCGAAAATGAACACTTGCTAGAGGTGAAAAGCTTTGGCATTTAGATGCAATGCACTATATTTATATTATGGATTTAACACATTTATTGCATTTTGTTATTTTATTCATACTTTACGACTAATAAAATTGGAGTTTTATGTAGTTAATGTCGCTAAAAAATACATAAAAAAATATTTCTTGGGTTTTGTTTTAAGTCACTATAATATTTTTTTAACTTTTTTTTTTGACAGGAGGAAAATTAAGTTTTGTGAGGTGAAATCTATAAAACAGTAAAACCATAATATTTATGAATTCCAATCAAACAAAAAGTTCTGTCAAGAACTAAACGAGCCTACTTTCCCGTACATCGACATCGGCATTTTAGCATCTGATCAATATTGTCTTGAATATCTGAAACTGAAAATTATGTCAAACATACCATTTAAGCACTTAAAGCTGATTTCTAAACGCAAAGTATACCCCTCTCATCAGATGAAATAGACACGTAAAAAGTAAATAAACGAATAAATAAAGTTTTGTCTCACCTTTTAAAGCAGTGGTTCTCAACGGGGGCGATACCGCCCCCCGGTGGGCGGTGGGAAGAGGGTGAGGGGCGGTGAACATATTTTGGGCAGTAGGGGGGCGGTGGATATATTTTGGGCGGTAAGGGGGCGATGGGTTTATTTTGAAATGTATTTGTGAGGGCATGTTTTGGGAAGAAGTGGGAGAAAATCCTCTTTTCTTACTTCACCAAGAATGGTTTCAAAATTTATTTGCTGGGGATATCTCAGCCTGAACTGTGATCTTTCTCTTTGCGTTCTCAAATACACACAGTGGCACAGTCTGGCGGGTATAACGGTCATACCCCTCTCCATGAAGCAACAAAATTGTTTGTAGAAACCGCATGCAAGAACCTAAAATTGCGTTTTTAGACCATTAATTTCGAAAAAATTTCGCCCCCCCCCCCCAATGAATAATTTCAAGCTAAGTAATATCACAGATTGCTTAAAATTTGCCAATAGCAGTTCAATTTCTAAAAAGTGTTTGAAGGTCGGTCCCCACTTTAATAGTGCAACAGTCTAAAATAGCCAAAAATTGTGTCCTTATGAATTCCATTTGGAAAATAGTTAGAGGAAGAGGCCGGAATTCCCCCCCCCCTTCCCCGCTCACCTAACTTACATAGCCAAAAGTACTTTCCCTAATATAAGCACACAAAGCTAACAATTTTGTTTTTAGACACTTCTGTCAAAGCGCTTTCGAAACCTTCATTCTCAAACACAGCCTAATTTTAAAAAATGATTATAAGAGAGAATCTTGAAGTACCAGCCTCCTCTTTCAATAAACGTGACCAAACCGTGTTTAAAATTGCGCTTTTTTAGGAGGTTAGTTTCTAAAAAATTCTGGAAGAAAGCCACCTGACTTGACCGACGTTTTGTGTCATTAGAGCATCACCCTAACAGCACCAGAGTACAATGAGAAAAAAGTTCTGTACAAAACTCCCCAACCTTTTACCATTCCTTCAACATCAACAAAAATTGTTTAAATTTAGGTTTTTAAGACAGTAATTTCAGAGGACACCGGAAGCAGCTCTGACCCCCTAACATGACTAAAATTAACCTTATTTTTGAATATTTTGCCTTCAATTTTGAAAAAAAAAGAAAGGAGGGAGCTTTTTTTTTTTGTTATTCAAAAAGAGTTTCTCGGAATTTAACTTATCGTGAAATTTATAATCTGAACTTATTTCCTTTTTTTTCCTCGAATTAAAACTTGCAAGTCTTTGTCCCACCTGAGAAAAATTGACGGTCCGGCTTTATTATTGTCCATCCGCAGTAAAGTGCAATATCCGTATGTAATAAATGAGGGATGCGTACTGGCATAGTTGCAAGTAAATAGGAACAACACGGTTTGGAATTGGATCGTTTGGGGGAACTATTTGAACGCAGTCTATTTTACAAAATATATGGTTTTTCAAATAAAAAAGTTGAAAAAAAACGCATTTTTAATTTAAACCGTTTTGTTCTTAATTACGCTCAAAATTGGTCACTCATTTAATGGAACCATTCTAGGCACTTGGTTGATTTTTTGACTCAGGTTTTCGGAGCAAAAAAAAAATTGCCCGCTTTTTTAGAATTTTTTAAAATAAAGAATAAAAAACTTTTGAAGCTTAAGTTATTTTATTGTATAATTATTTTCAACTCTCTGTTTGGGCAATAATATAGAGTTAAACCTGTCAAAAAATCTGCTTTACGTACTCCCCCTCTTCTAGTTTCACGCCCGTACGCAAAGGGGGCGTTGAAAACATTTTCAGCTCTAAAGGGGGCGGTCGCTGTAAAAAGGTTGAGAACCACTGTTTTAAAGAATGTAACTTATAATTCTTCCATAAAAACTTCCTCAATCGTTTTCAATAAATAAATAAAAAACAAAAGTACAAAGAACATCAAAACACATTTTATCGAAGAAAGAAAGAAAAAAATCGTTCTTTTATAAAATTTCTCGAATTTCATTTTTAATCCGTTGCCAGTTGTTAAATATAAATAAAGAATAAAATGCTCTCGTGAAAGAAAAAATTTTGTAACAAAAAAAAGTCGACTGCCAAAAAAAACTAGTAGTAATAATAATAATAAATAAAACAAAACAAATAAGTAAATAAACAAAAAATCGTCTGCCCAGTCAGTCATTTTTTTCTGAGCCTGCATTTTCGCCGTGTTTGTGCAGTCGGAATCAGAGTCCTTACAGAAGATTATTCAGAAAAGTACTTTACATACATTATTTATCAAAACCATTTTCTTACAAAGTTAGTTTGAAGAAAATCCGCTTTTAAGTTCAGGATCAACATTCAACTTAAATTTCCCCGTTCCCCGTAGGCGCTAATGTTAATTTTTTTCTGAACGGTTCAACATTGAACGAAAAATGGTTCAAATCAAAAAGCGAAATATGGGAATGAGCCTCTCCGAGATCTTTCGAACAAAAAAAAGTTTATTCAATTCGGACGGTTCACTTAAAAGTTATTAGGTGAGGAAAGGTTGCTTGAACGGTTCAATGTTGAACGAAAAAATGTTCAAATTGAAAATTTAAATACGGTAATGAAGTATCCTTGCTGAGATCCTTCGAACAAAAAAAAAGTTTGTTTAAATCGGACTGTTCACTCAAAAGTTATTAGGGGTGACAGCTTGTTTGAACGGTTCAATGTTGAACGAAAAATTGTTCAAATCGAAAATGTAAATACGGGAATGAAGTATCCTTGATAAGATCTTTCGAACAAAAAAAAGTTTGTTCAAATCGGACTGTTCACTAAAAAGTTAGTATCGCGGGACAGTTGTTTGAACGGCTCAAAGTTGAACCAAAAATTGTTCAAATCGAAAAATCAAATATGGGAATGAGCTGTACTCGCCGAGATCTTTCCAACAAAAAAAAAGTTTGTTCAAATCGGAATGTTCATTCAAAAGTTATTAGGGGGGGGGGACAGACAGACCGACCGACACACAAATTCCCCATCTCAATACCCTACTTTCCAATTTTTAATTTTTCAATATTTATTTTACTTTTTTGTTTCTTTTTGACTTTTTTTTGGACTTGGCGATATTTTTTAGATGCATTAAGCCACTTTTAATGCTTTTTTCGTCTTTCTTTTATTTTTAACGGGAAAGTAGGCTAAAAAAGACTGACATTACAAGAATGAGCTAGAGGATGGGAGAGAAGAAAAGATGCGCACTATTTTGATTTTTTGACTTTGAGAATGGTCGGCTTTTTTTATTTTTAAAAATAAAAAATTTTCAGTTTCAACCTTTTAAAGTTCATATTGCTTTTCTTCCCTACTTTTTATGATAAAAAACGAGTCAATAGGCTTGATTAAATTTTTGAACTTTTTTTGTCCAATTTTCAATGCGTAAAAAATGTATAGCTTCCAAATAAATCTTATAAACATAAATGGTATTACTTTGGGAAATGACAAAGAGATTTACTGAGATGCCCTTTCTTCTCAAGGGACATAGTGAATCTCGTTAAATGTTATGGAGCACGCTCTAGAACGAAAGACCCAACCCGTGAAAGAAAAAAAAAAAAAAAACTCTCAGCTCCCAATTGAATCAGTGAGTGCATAAACAACGTAAGTCAAGAACTTCAAATTGTTCAGGGAGAAAGAAAAAAGTCTTTATTCTAGCATTGTTTCTACTTTCAACGTTCAAATAAAAGGCCCCGTATCTTTCGAATAAGTAACCTGACTGACGTGATTTTTGACCTCAACATGCCTCCCACAGCTTGTTTCCACAAAAAACGAATTTTCGAATTTTTGTGACTGATGTTTTTTTTTTTGCACTCACCGATTCTATTCACACATACATCTAAAAATTTCGGTGTCACAGACTGTGACATGCCCCCCCTCTTGTGGGCACTCCTGTATCTTACGGTTACTTTTTTAGCTTCAGTCTATTAAATTTCTATAATAAAAGGGTTCTATTCGATTTCTTAATTGCACATTTTCAACCTTATATTGTTTTCTTTCGAACGACCTTGCTGCGAACACAGAAAAAGAAGGAAATATTTTGTTCTGGCCTTGAAAGTGCGGTAAGCATTTTTCAACTCAAAAGTAGAACAAGATGCTTTTGTTTATTTCAGTCTTTCTACAAGCCTTAAATTCAACTCCCTTTCAACCACAAAACGGAAATGCTTTTAAGCGTATGCACAGATGGAATTACACTAACTAACCTCGTTTTGAAATCTCTACCTATGCAAAATTCCTCGAATAACATCTAAAAGCTCAGCCAAGATTATTGAATACTTAAACCATGAACAAAAAAAAATATATCAAAACTATTGCACGCATATCAGAGTAAAATAAAAAGCTACCGATTAGAACTTTCAAAAATTCGACGCGAGGCATAGTGCACCTTCCGAGCTCAACGCCATCTACAGACCGGTCTTTCAACCTGAGGTTTTCTTCACTGGGTGGAAGTAGGAAGTAGGTTAATTGCGATACAATATGCGTTTACCCTATGCCATATAAAAGACAATTTTCGTCTAACAGCTTTCAGTTTCAGAGAACGGTCAAAGAAAGGGAACGCGGGACAATAGTAAGTGGAATATTATACCGCATTTCATTTTCACATCTGCTGCCCGGACAATTTAGCGTGTTCCACTAAGAACAATTGAATTGAGGTGCAAGGTCAGTGTTTTAATTTCAAAAATTCCTTTAAAACATTTCAGCCATTTTAAAATTAAAATCACTTTTTAATGTATTTTTCTTGTTGAAATTACTAATCTATAATATCGAAAATTTAATTGCAAAAGAAGATTTTGAAAACAGGTACATCTCTTGCTTTAATTGAATTTTTATTTTCAATTTCGAATTTTTTATTGAATGTAAAAACTGAATATGTTAATTTTAAGTCTATATTAAAAGAAAATTAATCTTTTTTTTCCTTTTTTTTTCAAAATTGCTTTTTTAAATTTATAATTGTCAAATTAGAATGATAGTTTTTAAATTTGAAATTTCGTTTTTTAAATACGAGTGTAATTAATACTTTTGCTTACAGAGAATATAAGTGCATAGTTTATTTTATTTATTTATTTATCTATTTATTTTATTTTAATGATACATCTATCAGTATCATAAATCATTTTTAAAAGATAAAGTTTTCTTGGAATGTGTTTTTGTTTTTGAAGTTTAATTTTTTGGTTGTGCTTGTTACCTTCTACTGTAAGTGGACTAGAATATATATTTATCACTTACTTCCGGCCTACCACAAACACTTGATGCAGCTACGTATGTTCTTCAAATTTGCTCTTTTAAAAATAATTTCTTTTTTGATTGTTTTTTTAACTTTTGATTTAGATTTTCATTTACTTATTTATTTATCTACTCTTTCATTTATTCATTCATCTAGTATTTTATTTTGTAAGTAAAATTGTATTGCTCGGCGATCCCCCTTATCACTCGTCAATATTATTGTTTCTGTCAGCACTTTTAAAAAATTTACTTCGTCTCCTCCTTAAAACAACTTTTACTTCAACAAACTATTTTGACTTTTGCGAATTAGCTTTCCCTGCCCACTGTTATTGCAGTAATAAAACTTTTTAAAATTCTATGAAAACGAATTTCGCTATCTTGAGATCACGATATAAAATTGTAACGTATTACATGTCCGCTAAGTTGCTCCTCTTTGGAATCAATGGGTTTTTCTGCACTACGGTTTTATTTTATTTTATTTCTTTTTTCTCAATTTACATAGTTGTGTTGAATTTGATTTTAAGGAGTTGAAAAATATGATCAATTTGGAAGGCTCTTGGGAATTATTAACCCATTTGTTAGCTTGGAGAAATTGCTTTAGTGAATATTTTTTCTGCTGCGAACATGGTTTGAGATCAATACCTTTCTTTTTAGCTTTCTTACCTTTCTTCACCACTACTACAGCAAAGAAAACTTTAAGTTGACTACAGAACCACTTTAAATTAAAAAAAAACATTATTTAAAGAAGAGTTTTAATCATCAAATTATTGAAAATATCGAGACGTAAGTAAATAAGATCCCCTTAAATACATTAATTTCAGTACTTAAAGTATTTTACGATTATTGTCAACTTTCTGTCGAGAAACACCGATTCCTGAGGGATTCAGTTTTTAAGGTTAATTCCAAATAATTTTCTCATTGGTTGGTTTCACGCCAATTTTTCCTATTATTCTCTATTGAATGCATTTTTAAATGCTTTTTGACACCTCTCTGCATTGATTTCAGAAATCTTACGGACGATAAATCCTTTACTTATAAGTCTTTAAAGCTTTTAAGAATTGTTCATCTAAATCTAAAGTTCAATAAATCACTACTTAAAAGAAAAGAAACTAAATGGAGTCAATTGAATAGTGAAAAAAGGTTTAAATGATTCATTTTGTATCAAAACCAGCTGAATCTTCTCCTTTCTTTCTTTTCGTTTTTAACGGGGAAGACAAAAAACTTTTCATGCCCTACTCTGTAAAAGATAGATGTTGTTTTTACAGTATAATACAGCTCATTTTGTAGTAATAAACTGCAAAATTGTTAATTTTACACTAATAAATTGTAAAACTACTGCTTTACAGTAATAAACTATAAAATTTCTAGTTTTACAGTTTATTACCGTGCATTTTACAGTTTTCAACTGGAACCTCTGCTTCCTGTATTATACTATTATTTTTACAGTATAATACAGCTAATGCTGTGGTATTAAACTGTAAAGTTGTTGCTTTACAGTAATAAACTGTAAAAGTGCTAGTTTTACACTTTACTGCTGTGAATTTTTCAGTTTTAAACTACAACCTCTCTTGCCAGTATTATGCTGTAAAAACAACAGTTTGTTTTTTGCAGTGTACCCACTTAAATTTTTCAAAAGATTTTTCTTTTTCCGTTTGAAAAACATTTGGTTTCCGACTTCATTTTTGTTTTTGTTTTTTGAATTAGCAGTACGTAATAGATATTATTCCATATTTCCAATTTCAATCCTTTCACCATATTTAATACTGTCGAAACACCTCTACAAATTCGCGGAAGGTTTCAATCGAGAAATCCAGAAAATAAGTATGCTATATGTGTTTCCATTAAAATAGTATTAAATAAGTGAAAACGATGTCATGATGAGCGCCGTCATGTGTAATTTTTGAGGGAGCAGGGAGGCTAAGAAAGGATTTAGGTTTTAAGTCGTTAATTTAAACGATTATTATTATTATTTTAACCTTTTATCTGATAATTTACTTCTTACCTGCTTCGGATGAAAGTTTTTCGTATTCTTTCATTTATTGTAATGGGTATTTTTAGGAAATATTGTCCTTATTCTAATGGGGATTTTTAATCACCGCTGTACTTATTATAGTCTTGGACATGTTTTACTGTAATAAGTGGAACTTACGTTTATACCTTCCAACTTCGATATAAAGGATATTCATTCACATCTTTGCTTTCACTAGAAGACAAGTATGTTTTCTAAAACAGTTGTTACAATTTTGAAAGAAAATTCAGTGCAGAAAGTTATATTAGAGTGTTCTAAAATTTTTTAACCGCATTCATTCATTAACGGCTTTTTTTTTCTTTCTCTTCTTTCTTTTTTTTTAATGTTTCGATATTTATGTCCACAATTTATCTTTAAAATCGGCCATCCTGATGTCTAGAAGGGGCTCGGGTCCCCTCTGCCCTACTTATGGAAAATCATTTAGTGATAAAATAATATTAAAAATTTTATAACCATTGTAGCTTACAGAACAGCTATGAATGTACAATGCGATTTTGTCTCAAAATGCAATCGGCACTTTATTAAATGAAGATGAAAAAAAAAATGTTTCTAATTTTAAATCAACACCATGAGAAGTGAACTTATAAATAGAAAAATTGATCTCATAAATCTGCTTATGGTGGAAAATTTCCCTTTTGTACTCTTCGTTGTGTCTTAACAGTACGCCTGAAGTTCAATGCCATGCCGGCACTTTCAGTTACATGTTCGATAATTATCGCTTTCTTTCAACTAACTCTGAACTAGTGAACCTGAACGGATTCTGAAAGGATTATTCGATTTGCCTGAGTTGCTCAAGCTCGCTTCTAGTCATCTTTTTCAAAATTGAAAGAAAAAACAAAAAAAAGAAAAGCAATGGATTAAACGAGAAGAAACATAATCATCAGCTGTTGAAAATGAAAAACAAAAGAAGAACTAATGTAAGAATGAAGGCTTTCACGGCCGGAGTAAATACTAGTTACGGATTCCGGGCTGTTGTGCCGTGGTCTGGATGATTTTAATCCATACGTTTCAATCGCAACTGCGGCGATCATCTTCAGTGGGTGTCGTTGATTTATTTGGCGACTGATGCGAAATTTCGAACTGCTGCAAGATTTTAAATTGAAAACGCAGCGCCCTCTACTTTCCGGCTCGGGATTGACAGATGACTGGATGCCAAAGCTTGTTAACTTTTACTTCTTCCTCCTTCTTGTTAAAATTATTTGGGTGTTTGAAATTAAATTTTCAAACACCCAAATAATTTTAACAAGAAGGAGGAAGAAGTAAAAGTTAACAAGCTTTGGCATAAAGTCATCTGTCAATCCCGAGCCGGAAAGTAGAGGGCGCTGCGTTTTCAATTTAAAATCTTGCAGCAGTTCGAAATTTCGCATCAGTCGCCAAATAAATCAACGACACCCACTGAAGATGATCGCCGCAGTTGCGATTGAAACGTATGGATTAAAATCATCCAGACCACGGCACAACAGCCCGGAATCCGTAACTAGTAAAAGAAGAACTGTTTTTAAAAGAAGAGTGAGCGACGAAAAGGATATAAAAATAAAGTACTCCTTCCCTCCCAAATTGCTACATTTGAATACGTTTGTACTGATTACTGATACTGGTTATATTTCTTAGAATTTCAAATAACAATTTTGTCCAACTAGACTGAATGTTTAAGACAAAATGAAACGAAGCATTTGAAAACAGTATTTCTTTGAATAAATATTTAAAATATAAAGGTTACTTTCAGGCTATTTCAAATACATTTATTTGTTTTGTTTCTAGAACGTGAGAATTTTATTTATTTGCATTACATCCACCAATTACAATACTAAATATATAAATGATGAAATTTCTTCTGTTGAAAACGGAAGTATACCACCCCCTACGGATACCATGAGTATGGGTTAATGTATTATCGATCCGTCATATACGTTGTTAAAGATCTCCCTCTGAATACCTTGAGTAATAGTTTGGACAGTAATAAATTTCAATTTAAATAAAGACCTGCCATAAAAATACTGCCGTCGATAATAACTTCTATCTGGATACCCTGATTTAGTGTCATGAATCCCTCATATGAGTAGTATGGTTCGACTTAGATGATGAAAAGAGTTATCATAAGGAGAATCACAGTACAGAATACTGCCGTCAATTATGACTTTCCTCTGGATACTCTGAGGAAGTGTCATGGATCCCTCGTAAGTCTACGGTTCAACTTAAATGAGGAGCTATCATAAGTTGAACCGCGGTACAGAATACTGCCGTCAATAAGGACTTCCCTCTGGATACACAGGGCTAGCGCCACGGATCCCTCATCTCAGTACTATGGTTCAACTCAAATGAAGAGCTATTATAAAGATAATCATGGTATAAAATACTGCCGCCGCTAATGACTTCCCTCTGGACTCCCGGATCTCTAATGTCATAGATCCCTCATATCAATTCTATGGTTTAACTGAAATAAGGAGCTATCATAAGGATAACCACAGTGCAGAATACTGCCGTCGATAAGGACTTCCCTCTGGATACCCTGAGCTAGCTCCATGGATCCCTCATATGATGCAACTTAACTATGATTCAACTTAAATGAAGAGCTATCATAAAGATAATTCATAATAGAAAATACTGCCGTCGCTGATGACTTCCCTCTGGGCTCCCGGATCTTTAGTGTCATAGATCCATCATATCAGTTCTATGGTTCAACTTAAATAAAGAGCTGGAGATTTAAATCTTCTAAGGAGAATCACAGTAGAGAATACTGCCGTTGCTAATTGCATCAACGAAATGTTTCAATTTAAATGAAGAATTTTTATGAATAGAATTACAGTAGAGATGATAGAGAGTTCTGTCGTTGATAAGGAATTTCCATAGATACGATGCCATTGTGTTATGTATCCATCATATCAGTAACTTGTTTCAATTTAAATGAAGAAATGTCATACAGAGAAATTCTTAAAAAGAATCAACTGGCCCTAAACATATTGTTAGGTTGTTCTTTGCGAATGTTTCAGTTTTTACATAAGGGTTGTTTCATTTGATATTTTTGCAGCAGTCCTACGAATTTCGAGCGCAAATCAGAGTCCGATTAACCCGAGCTTATGCCCAGGTCTCAATAAAGTTTGATGCTTCGGTTCAGCCGAAAAACTACAGTTTCAAAGTAATGGAGCGTCAATTATCCGGACCGCCGATAATCTGGATTTACGCCCGGAAAAATATGAAAATAAGATAATGAAGACGGCAGTGTTAATGAAGTGACAGAAATATGCAGCACGATCTCGGGCTTTGAACAATGCGAGGAAAAGGACGCCAGTGAGTAGTTAGCTGTCGATAACAACGATCCTGGATACCAACCAGATGCTGACCGTTGACGAAATGTCTGCTATGGAGTATGAAGACGACCCAGAACCAGTTGAATCACATGGTGAAGTTGAAGACGAAATTGAAGAAAAAGTGCGATACATTCAGAGGCATTTACGCAGCAGAAACTCTGATGTCATGGTTCGAGAAATAAAACGAACAAGTACTGCAGTACATAAGTCAATTAAAGACTTTTTAAAAGCCCTGACGATATATAGAGTGGTTAATATTCTTTAACTTCATACTGCACGGTTTTGTTTCGTTTTGTTTTTTACTGTACTGTACCTGAACTCTATTTCACATTTTGTATTGTTTTAATTTCATTAAAGTACAGTACCGAGTGATACACGGCAGCTCTAACTAATTTCCTACTGTAATGGTGAAGATACAGATGTAAGTAAATTTGCAAGGTTTCAGTTTCGTTTCCGTGATTTTAAAGCAGAAAAATAGCCTATTTTCAAAAATCCAGATTTTTTGATAATCCGGATAGGGTTCGGTCCCAATTAATCCAGATTATAGACTCTCGACTGTATTTGTTTGAAACAAAAAAGTGAAGAGAGAGAGAGAGAAAGAAAGAAATTTATTATGTTTCGGTGGCCCTAAAATTATGGTTCCCAGGTTCACGGGCCTGCAGTACCCTGCGTTCATCAGGACCAAGCTAAAATACTTCCCGCTGGTCAGCCGGTAAAAAATAAATGAGAAATACTGAAATAAAAATAATATAATAATAATAACAATAATTGTAACAGTGATCAGAATGGAAAACCGAAAGTATACAAACAAAAAAGAGTTGAGATTACATATTCTTGCAGATCAAAAACCTTTTATCTTGTAAAATCGCAGTGTTTTTAAAAGCTTCAGGCAATTAAAGAATTTGCATAATTGTAAAACAGATAACCGCTAGTGACAGTAAAAATACAATAAGCTTGCCCATTAACACAAATGTGCGAAAAGTCGCCCTTCGTACACCCTCGTTCGCTGAACCGTGAAACAATACCGCTAAAAAATTTTTCTTTCTGTTTTCTTGTCAGCTTATGCTGTGCTATGGCACGCGCACAATTAAAGTGTTTGCCTAAATTCCGACGCCTTTTGGCGGGTGACCTCAAGAACGAAAAAGAGAGAGAGAGAAAAGGTATTTTCTGCTCCATTGCGCCGGTCATGGTTGCGTAAATGGCAAAGAAATACATAAGTAACGGTTGAGCCCGTTTTTAACGGATTACAATGCATTCAGTGTCAAGCCACACACAAATTAATGGATCAGTTCTAACAAGAAAAAAAATCCCGAATAACAAAAGGGATTTGAGGTACTCTTTTTTTTACAAGAAATTCTTTCATACAATTATGGAATTTCACCATTCCCATCAGGTACTATGACGATTTGTAATAAATAAACATTGTAAATCCATCCACCTTTATATTGCATCCCAATTAAGTTTTTAGCCCATTAATGCCTGACATTTTTTTTTCAAAGATATTTTGTATACTGATTACAAATAGTGTTTATTAGACAGGAAAAATATTTTAAAAAAGATGTGTAGTGAAGATCTTTATCTCTACCAATAATAAAGCTGAAGGTTTGCCTTTGTTTCTTTCTGTCTGTCTGTTACGCGCGTAGCGGCAAAACCGTTCGATCGATTTTCATGAAATTTGGCACAAAATTATTTTGTAGCATGTGGTTATGCACTATGAAGCGATTTTTCGAAACTTCTATTTCGTTCTTTTTCTATTCTAATTCTTAGCAAAAATTCGATAAAATAGGGAAGAAATAGTTCATAAACATTTTCAAATCTTATATCATTCGAAAGCTTGAAATTTTCTTCATAAAATGAAGTTTTTTCGAAGTTTCTACGATCATACGCCATAAAATCAATCGCCCCTCCCTTGGAATATTTTTGGATCCGCCCTTGGTGGTTCGAACTATAACATTTTAAATAATGGACTTTTAATTCATTCGTGGTGAATAAATTAAAAAAATTAATGCACACATCCTTTTTATTCCATTGCTAAATGAACTTTTCACATACGTTCCCTCTTTAGGGGCAACAAAATCTTTGCATGCTTTAATTTCGAGTGACTCGGCAATAAATTTGGTTCGAATAAATACGGTGGCTGCAGCTGTGCGTCTATTGATATGGAGTAACTTAACCGATATATCTGGTGTAAGGTTAAACCATGGTATGTAACTATAGCGTAACATTTCACCAATTTCTGTGTAAGGTTACACTTGAATTCGCTGTCTAAAGAAGGAACAGCAATTATCAGGCTGGAACATTACTTTCAATTATTCGCTTATTTACCGTAAATAAATAATTTGTCGGGCTCATGCTTTCCCACTGCCACTCAATTTGACACAAAGTCGTAAGTTATTTTAATCACAGACGATAGGATCGAACCCCGAACCGCTATCTTACCGCGTACAGAGAGTTCTCAAAGCAAGTGTGTTTTACCAGTCAACCGGTTAAGGCACATCTTAGTTACGTTCATAGGACTTTAAGAGACCTGCGCCAATGTTTGTCTTAGCGCATGGGTATTGAATAATAAGTAAGTAATTTTAAAGCTTGGTGGAACTTTACACAGGCTACGTGAAACTTTTCTCCATCAATGAGTTTTCTTTAAATTAAAACAGCTTGCTCCAAAAGTATGTATCGTTACACCCATTTTTTATGTACCGGATCGTCCCCCCCCCCCCACAACAATTTTAACCGTACACATTTTCTTACAGTGGATTCGCTAAATATACCCTTTGATCTCGTTGAAGACAAAAAGAGAAAACTCTTAGGGCAAAAAAAGTTTGGGTATGACAGCTGGTCAAAATTCGACTAGAAGCAAGCTTAGCAGCTAAATCAAATTGCAATAACTCCAAGGAATCATAATTTTTTTTCGTTGTATCGACGATTTTC